>CM040182.1:41742036-41767036 GCA_022606455.1 Callitettix versicolor
TCCAGTTACAGTGTTTTGTTTGTCTAAATCCTCTCAATAGGTGCAGCTAGTCTGCACCTCCCCTGCGGCAGTATGTACGATACTGTAGATATCTGTACATTACTGTAAAGGGGGTTGACAGGTAATAGAAACTTATGGTTAATCAAGTCTGTGCTGAACTTAGTTTCATTAATGAATGGTTTGAAATAGAGGCCACACTTTTAAATATAAAATTTCATATTATTTATTATTGTTTTAGGTTAGAATAAAATTACTCATAGATTGTGTTACTGATCAGATTGTATTATTAACTAAAGCCCTATTCAGGTTTCAGAAAAATTTAAAATAAACTATGGTGCAATTTCATGCATGATTACTAATTGCAATAACAACTACTTAATGTCAAACAAAGTTATAAAAAAAATTGAAATAACCGAATGTTGCTAAACCAACCGCTTCCAATTAATCAAATTATTAAATTACAATATAATTATAGTGATTTACCATTTATGGACAGTAAACTCACAAGTAAAATGGTTTGAAAACAATAGTTCTGCAATTCAATTTTATATTTATTCAGTTAATTTTTTATAAACAATGATAGTTTGTTAAAAGATCAACCAAGGGAGCGCAGATTTTTTTGTAAAATTTAGCATATGCTACTCACTCCTTAAATCATAGATGGACAATTTTGTTATAAATTTGTTCACATTTAGTCATATAATATAATAGTGTTATAAATGTACAAACTTGACAAAGTTAAGTAAATTACATTTATTTTTTGTTGTTGTTATTTTAAGGCGAAAAGCACATTAAGGCTATTATCGCCTCCCTAAATGTAAGTGTGAGTGTAAAGTGTTAAAGTTTTAAGTTTAGTGTTGTAAGTGTAAGTTTGTGTTAGACTCGGGTACCCATTTTTTGCAGTTGTAACACTATCTTACAATATGCGTTAATGATATGTAATATTGATTTTATTTTTTATTTTATTTCTCTTAAATAAGAATGTTGAAATCACATAGGTTTCTGAAGTGTGTTGTGAACCATGTGTATGGTGAAATTAAGTATTTAGTTTACTGTATATGTGTAATATAAAGTTGAACTCCAGTTAAATTTCTTGCAGGTTGCAATGATATACTTTTTGTATGGTGAGATTGGATTTTAGTTAACAACTGTATGCAATTTAAAATCATGTGATCATGAAATGTATTCTATTTTCTCACTTTGTTTAATAAATATGAGTTTGTTGTTTTTTAGCTATATAGAGTTTCGAAATAATAATTATATCAGTAATAATGTTTTTAATAGGTTGCAGTTTTAAAAAATGGAGGAAACCAACTTGTGAGTCATTTATTTTCTGACTCTTCGAAAAATCAGCATTTGTCTGCAACTATGTCCGTACCTTCAAGAAAAATTAAAATGTCTGTTAGCTCTTCAAGACAAGTATCTACAATGAGTCCTTCTTCAAAACATAAAAAAACAGTAAGCGTAAGAAAACTAGTTGACTTAAAAACTAGTATAATTCATTTTAAGTTTTTAAACTTTTAACTGTACCAGTAAATTAACTAATTTTTCAAGAAGTAAGTAAAAAAAAATCCTATTTATATTGTCATTTTGCTAAGCTTTAAATGGTATTAGTTGTTTTTTTATAAATAACACAACTTATAGTCTGATGAAATTTGGTTTTAAGACTGGCTGAGCTCCTATAAGCTCTATGTAGCATTGTTTTTATAAAAGTTGCTGAGTTACCAACAAGTACATTAAAATGTGTTATGGTTTCCTTTTGAATGCAATGTCTGGTAATATGTATATCAGTGTAATTTCAAAAACAAATAGCTACCAATTCAGGTTTTGTCGTGTTACGGTAGTGTCTTGAAGTTAAATTGTAATTGATTCAACAGCAAGTAGTGTAAGTTGAGAATATTTACTCAAAACATGCTTAAACAATAACTTCAATACACTGATAATTAAAATCTTTCCTGGAAATTTTTTTTTCAATAATAAACATAAAAATAAAGAAGGTATAACTAAAATCTTTACTAAACAGTACTGTTGTGAACAGCATACTAGGAATTGGGAATTTACTGGAAATTCTATGTCTATTATGTTATTAAGTTTTTGTGAATAATGCTTTATAGTATAGTAAAGTAAAGCTTTATAGTATAGTATGCTTTATAGTATAGTATAGTAAAGTAAACTATACTTTATAGTATAGTAAAGAATAACTTTATAGTTACTGACTTCCTTGACATGGTTTTTACATGAAAATAGCTGTTGAAATTTCATTAGTCTGTATGTGCTAGTTTAAGTTATTTCAAAATGTGGTAATTTAAAAACTGAATTATCAGAAAGTTAAAAAGCAGCTGCACTAGGCTATGCTGAGTAGCAGAGGTACAGCCTTACTGCTAGCTCATATTTTGAAAATGAAAAACACTCTACACCACAATTTTGTAAGTCCGATATTCGCTTGTAGTCAAATATTTGGTGTATATCCGCTAGGAGTCAGCGAGGCCTCGAATTTTACAAGTCGGGTTGGGCCATATGAAAAGCCCAACCTTAGTTTGCACCAAAATTACAATTTGGGTCAAATTTGTTGTTGTTATTTTAAGGAGAAAAGCATATTGAGGCTGTTATTGCCTCCATAAATGTAAGTGTTAAAGTCATAAGTGTAGTGTTGCAAGTGTAAGTGTGTGTTAGACTCGGGTACCGCGAGGGACGTCTAAATCCTCTCAATAGGTGCAGCTAGTCTGCACCCCCTTGCGGGGACAGGTTGGGCAAAGTAAATATTAACTTTTATTTTTAAACAATAATATGCACAATACGCATACATATTTTTGTTACCAAAATAAATAACTAATAAACAAATAATATAAACAAAAACAAGTTGATTATCATCGAAGGTCATGTGTCTAACCAGTTTATAATCATATTCTATAAGTATTATTCAACAAAAACAACTGTTGTACTGTCAGTGAGTGCAGTACTGTCAGTCAGTTATTTATTGTGATGCTACTGAGCAGAGAGTAAAAAGTACAGCAAATACAAAATCAAATTGGCAACATCTACAATAGATTGCATTATTAACAGATTGTACGCCGTTTATGTAGATCTATTATAAACATAACGAGAACATGACTATACCCCAAGAGGACTGTGGATGTTTACAAAATATAGTTTCTTATTCCTTATCTGGCTGGGTCAACACTTCGCCTTGTCAAATAAATACGTATATATGATGGACAAGTACTACGTAACTCAGTACAGATGTACACACTCAGCTGAGAAAACCTGCAGAATTCTTCAGATATAATTTTTTTAGAATGATATTTCAATGGTTGTCACTGAATTAAATGATATCATAATTTTTTCAAAAACAAAAATCAAATTTAAATGTTCAACACTATGATTGTAAATGAGAGATTCGATTTTATCACCGTATTTTAATTGGATATTATTTCGACACGCTGAAGACCTCAATTTATTTATTTATCCATATTTACAAGCATGGTTTTGACTAACCACTAATATACAGACGTCTTTGTGTCTAATTAAATAAATTCAACAAACAAGACTCTCCTCCTACTCCCTCCACAAAGCCTTACTCTATTAATCTTAACTGTAATTAACTTTAAAACTGTGAACATCTGACAAATAAAACTAAGTATTTAATTTAATTTAAATTTCGTAAGCTCAGCTTATTCGGACAAATTATATCAAATAAATAAATTATATCAGAAGCAAAATATAATTTTTTGTTTCGGTTGCAACAAACCTAACCGTTTTACATTTTGGCCATGCATATCTGGGTTGTTACACCTAACATAAATGTTTTGAAAACTTTTACAGCACAATATTACTAGTTGCCATTATATTGCAGAGACATTTCTATAAATTGTTTTTGTTTGTTTAAAGAAAACTTTTTACAAAATATGCATTGTTAATTCTGAAATGAGTAGCAAAATGTTTTCGTCTCCTTTGACAATCTGCAAATATTGTTGTGATTTAAAATTCCATAGGTAAAATCATCAAATTTTAATGACCAGTTAACATTTCCCATGTTTGGACTTATTGTGATTGATTGATTGGATAAACTGAATGAAGAAAAAATTGATTATGCATCTTGTATGGTAATATTGCCATATTTGGCCATAATTTGATACTTCAAATGATGTATGGTAATTTGAAATATTAATAAATAAATTTTCAATAAAATGTTTATAATATATGAAAGAATGTATGAGTGCTAATTATATACTCAAAATATTCAGAATTAATGGTTAAAACCATAAGAACACAATACAGAGTGTTTGTGTTTTAGATTTTCGTATGGTAATTTTGGTAGTCTTGTACAGTATTCAGAAATGTCTGTTTTTATAAATAGCTTAAATTTAAAACTCTACAAGTTATTTTTCAACTAAAAGCTATTTTAAGATTAAGCGATTGCAAGGGCCATACATTTGTTTAATGAAATTAATTTAATATTTTTATCTAATGAATCACAACTATAACTTTGCCATGTATTAATTTATTTGTTGGTACTTCAGCAAAAGTAAACACTTGTTGGAAGTAAACAGCATTATTTTTAATAATGCTGGCTCAGTATATTTATAATACATTATCACATCCTTAGCCAGCTGTCAGCACTTATCGATATGATTTTGGATGTCTCAAATAGTATAAGTTAGTAATCAGTGTTATCAAGAAAGAGTAAACCCGACTTAATTAGTGACGTTAATTTCCATGTTTATAAAAGCATAAAACGACAATAAAATTCAAATATATCATAGTATTATTGCTATTGGTTCATTTTATTTCTTGAAGTGTATAAAATTTAAAAGTAAAGAGCAAAAATTGATGAAATAATTTGTTTTGAAAGCCGATTTTATCAGTCGGCTTAACCTATTCAGACGGACCAACAGTGATGATTACATTGGCTTGTGGTGGTATTCAGATAGTTTTTGTGAGTAGATTTAATTGATCTGGAGCGGTATACAGACGGACCAAAAGATCCGATTACATTAGCCCTTGACAGTATTCAATGAGAACAACAGAGCCTGTATTACATTGACCTGTGGCAGTATCAAAATAGTTTTTAAAAGCCAATTATATCGACTGCATATCAGTCAAAAGGTTAAATTTGAAAGAAAGAAAATTTTAATTCTGATTTTTTTTAACAGGCCTAGCTAAAACTGATGGGTTCCCCATTTAACCATTTAGCCTGACCCAAACTCTAAAAATTTGGCCCCCAGACCTCTAATATGTACAGTTGCTGGTCCAGATTGTGTTTTCAGTGCGTACCATCTATAAATATCAGTTGTCAGTATTAATTCAATAGTAAATTAAATAATTTATCAATATTTTCATTTGTAAAATATATTAATGATATCATACTTATTATGTACATATATATTTTGTACACACATACACACACACGTGTGTGTGTGTGTGTGTGTGTGTGTGTGTGTGTGTGTGTACATTTGTTTAATATTTTTACAAGCAGAATGAGCAATATATCAGGAAAAAAATAATAACTCTTTATGAAATAAAAATAAAAATTTTAAAAATTCCAGTTATATTGAGGACATTACAGGTAACAATTGCTGCAAAAGAGTTTTTTATCACAACAGTGATTTCTCTTGACCTGGTAGAATCACAAAGTTCAACAACAGCATAAAGGCTATGAAAAACTATGTTTTTTTTTTAAAACATATTACTCTCACAAAAATTGTATATAATTCTTAAAAGAATTATGTATGTGTAATTGTTTAGGATAAAACAATTGAAGTAACCATGTAATTACATATTTTTTTGTTTACTTGTAACAGTGAATCAAAGTCAGAGATCTACAATAAAAAATCCGATAGTACATGTGGCCACTTAAAAACTGGGTTTGGTTGTCCTACATGCTGAGCCTTGTTTTACTTAGGCACTACTAGGTCCACAATTTCATTGTGCCTGTGGATGCTAGCAGGTTTTGTTATTTGAATACTAATCCAGAACATGCCCCAAAGTCTTTTATTTCACATGGAATCAATCACCATATCAGAATGCCACAAAACCACCGTAGCACCAAGTGTATTTTGTTCTTACTACATATAGCATTAAAATCTGCTTGAATCAAGAAGACTGGGTCACTGAGTAAAGCAATGCCTTCTACCCTTACCTAATCTGTGTGATTCTACACAACTCCATTTCCCCTGCTAATTCTTTTTTAGGGGCACTCTGGCACATACAAGAGCTTTTATAAATCTCTTGGTCAGATACCACTGCAGTTCCAACTCAGTATCTATTTGGGTCAACCACTTTTCAACATGATTTATTCCAAAGAGCCTTTCCACTACATTATAATCAGCTCTGCAAAGCCAGACCTGTTCTCAGAGTGCTCATCTTCATTTTCATTTCCAGCTTTGAGAAACAGGCCACTTTCTCGTTTCCTTGAATGGAATAAACAGTTAGTAACTATAGTATGTGAATGAAGTTACTATAGTTACTTCATTATAGTTACTACAGTTACTTTTTATTATCTGTCAAATTTCACAAGTCATTCTAATATGTTCTTATATGCCATATCGATGGTGAATCAATAATACAAGTTTGGGATTATATACGTTGAGATTCACGTTTTTGCTTCAGATTAAGGGGCAGCATAGCAACCCTCTGCACATTTTTAACAATAGTCTCATGGAAGACTTGGTTGTTCATCCCTTTTGTTAAGGAGGATGAAACTTCCAAGTAAGGTGATAGGAGAAAAAATGTTTGTCCAAGGTAGAATAGTATAACCTACCTTAAGAGTATCACTTTTAGTTATTTGTATAAGTTAGTAGTAGTCTAGGAACTTTTCTAGGTTTAATCTTATTTGCTATGTTAGATTTTGAGTATCATTTGAACTTCACCAAACAATTCTTTACACATTCAGTTAATTATGTTTTAGGTGGGCTCACAGTTTCGAGATTCGTTGAATGCACTCATGTCAACATTAAATGCAACTACTCCTCACTATATTCGTTGCATCAAACCAAATGACAATAAACTGGCATTTGCATATAATGCCCATCGTGCTGTACAACAGCTTCGTGCTTGTGGAGTGTTAGAAACAATACGAATAAGTGCTGCGGGATTTCCATCTAGGTAGGTTGCCATATTCGTAAAACTTCAAAAAGTTACTTTTAAGTTTTAATTTAGTAAAGTACATCAAGAGTCTGTTTGACCCTGTTGGCCAACCCTCCAAGTGCTATATTGCGACATAATGTTGGTAATTTAAAAATTTCATCTATGGTTAACATGTTGTTTATTCTGTGAAAATCTGCTGTTGGTTTTTGCTGACTTAAGTTATATTAATGCAACTTTTATGTAAAATGGCAGTATAGTATTGGAAAAAATATTGTTAAAATATACTATGTATGGAGATATAAGAAAAGTAAAGTAAATAAGGAAGATGGTCCCCTCTCTTTACTCTTCCAGTTGATATTAACACTTTTAAGAAATCCTTTATAATAAGCCGAAGAAACATGTAGACAGAAAAAGTAGCTTCTATTCAATGACTACAGCTACTGTTGCAAGAAGGTAAGGGAAAGCATTCAAGTAGTAGAAATATTTGTAGTTGTTAAGAGCTATCGATGGTCTTAAAGAATCAATACTATCAATAGTACTATCGATCTATCAATAATCCGTGTACTAGACATACGCATGTTAGTATAAGTAGAGAATTAAGAGAATAAAAAAAAAACAATGACCACTATTTCAGTCATATATAAAACCGGATTTTTAGCAAAACTTATGCATGTAGTGTTGATTTCTTTTTCATGTAAGTACTGTATCTTTTGTTTGGTAAAGTTTTTCTTTAATGTAATAATTTATTTTGATTTATTTCTCGAGAACGAATGTTGAATACAGTGCATAAATGTAATACATAAATATACATGTAAAGTACAGTACATATGAATAAAATGCATGCCTCATTATTATAGTTACCATATTTTTTGCCTGTCTTATTGCCAGTGGCTTAACTATGTTTTCAGTTGTCTGTATTCTTCCTCTCTTTAATTACACCAGATAATCGAGGCTCTACTGTACTATAATAATTGCTCTCCTACATCTAATTGCTGTATAGGATGAAAGTTTTTACCATTGTCACTCTTATCAGGCATTTTCCAACCGAAATGTGTTCACAAAATCAGAAGAAAAAAACTTCTGAATTAATCGACTGTTGAACAAAGTATACACACTACTAGTGTGCTAAAAAGTAATGTAATTAAGAAGATAGAAGAGATGTAAAGTCAAGCCAACTTAGGTGGACTGCACCAAACAATACATGAGATATGAATGGAGATATGACAGTATGAGTCATGCTCTGCCCCTCTGAAAGTACCAGTTGCATGTTACTAATCAATTCAGTTGATAGTTTATATACTGTACTATATACTATATGTAGTATATACTACATTTATAGTAGTACTATATTTATTTATATAGTATATATACATTTATATGTAGTTTATATACTATACTAAGCAATAGTTTATTGCTTAATATACAGAATGCCCCCTCCAGAAAAAGGAACAACTTTTAAGGAGTAAAAATATTTTAATAAATCATAAAGAAAATTTCTTTAATTAGGAGTAAAATATTACTCATGTGATATAATAGGAGTATAAAGTATGATAAAAGGAGTAAAGGATATCATAGATATAATTTTCTTAGTAAACCAGTTTTCATTATTGGCCAAAAAGGTTGCCAATTCGGATTGGAGATTTTAAACTTGTAAACATGGTCTTTGATAAAATCCTGTACAACAAAATAATCATGAGGTATGAGGATTATATTGGTCTCCATAGATTGACTCTGTGGAGACCAGTGCATGGGGCCACTATGCTTAATCCACTGATCAGGGAAATTGTCCTTACAAATACGCTTCAGTATGGCAGGGCACCTTCTTGTTGTAAATTCACATCAGGCTGCAGGCCTTATAACTGTGGGTATACAAAATTGTCTAACATGTCTAAATAAATGTTATGAATAATAGTTTTTTTCATGAAAGAAAATGATCTGGTAAGTTTGTCATGAGAAATAACACAACATTCATCTTGTTGCTCTCTCTCTCTAATGTGATTCTGGACATGTTATGGCCTTTGTGAGCTAAGTATTTGCACGTTATGTTTATTCACTTTTACAGAAATATGGAAAATGGCTCTGTCAGAAAACATGTCTTTATAAAATTTTGGTTATCTTTAAAATGATCGAAATATGTATAAATCTGTGAGGGTCAGTCAGAAAGTAAAGAACATTTTTCTCTCTCTGGACACTTTTTATTAAGATACTGAAACAAAATTTATTTTACAACAAATTTGATACCTTAGCAGTTTTTCTGCATAGTTGCTGTTCAAATTTTAACATTGTAGTAGTGTTTCACCAGCTTTTCTGTCTTCTGTATACTCAATTGCTGCAAAGTTGTTGAACCACTTACAACAACATTGTTTTCTAAGTTATCACTTTCATAGTGGTTTCTGACCAAAAGTCCTTCAATTTGGAAAAAAAGATGGTAACCATTTAAGGCCAAGTCTGGGTTAAGAATCAGGTGTTATAAAACTTAAACTGCTGAAGCAAGTTTGTCATCAATGCAGTAGCATGCGGATGTGCATTGTCATGAAGGCGCACGAAGCCACTCGACAACAATCCACGTCATTTGTTTTGAATAGCGTAGCATAGTCAGTGAAGGGTGTGACAGTAGGCCACTGCATTTATGGTCTCCCCTGTAGGCATGTAATTCATATAAGTTGATCCCAAAACACTGCAGCCATAACCTTCTTGGCACTCAGGACTTTTTTTTTGATGAGGATCGGGAATGATGCATTCCATGACTGGCATTCGTGTTACACTAAATGTCAGTTATCTCTGTAAATTTCAATAGTATGGACTTTTTTTATATTTAAAATGCATATTACACTGTGAACCTCACACTTGGCAGGATCATTAATTTTGTCACACATTTTAAAGTTGTGCATATAAACAGTAAAGTGGCTCGCAATTTGTATCAGACTGGTGTGAAGGTTGTAGTGCCAATGACATAATGGCAGTAGCAGTGGCAGTAGGGGAACTGAGCGGCTCATCAGGTCAAAGTGTTTTTTACTTTATGAATGACCCTCGTTTGAAGTTCTGGCTTAAAAGTTGTTCGTTTTTTTTTATAATTGGTCCAGATATTGAAGTTTTTGCGTGTAAGAGGATGAATATCAGAGGTTTTAGTGTATTATCATAATTATTAATTATGTTTTGTAACATTGTTTTTAGTTATTCAATAACAGTAATAACATTTTATTCTTTAGGTGGTTGTATTTGGATTTTTTCAAGAGATATAGAGTTCTTTGTTGCTCTTCAGATATAAAACATGATAATCCAAAATTAACATGTGAACGGATTCTTGGTAAAGTCATCAAGGTAAATCATTCAACTTCCAGTATTTTTCATAATCTAAAAATTGTTGTGTGATAATATTTTATTTTTGTAAAAGTATAACAATATTATTCATTACAAGCTTCTGAACTACCATTATTTAAAATATTGCGTTTGGTTTCAGTATAGTAATTATTTTTAGTACAATAGACGCTCTCTAGTCACCTCGAGATTGGACCCTAGACCAGATTGCAAAATGGCTGGACAAACTGAAAGTATGCTGTAATTATAAAATATTGCACATAAATAAAAAATTATGTATAAAAATCAATTTCCACATTGCAAACAGATTGGTATAGTGTTGAGTTGAGGAAAATGTTAATTCTACACCGATGCCTACACTTACAGTTTTTTTTATTGTTTTAAATCAACACATTGGTCAGTTTATGATGAGTTTGACAAAAAAAGTTGAGGATCTTTGATGTAAAAAAAAATGATGATTAGAATATTGTGTAAACTCCTATTCAAGGAATACCTTACAACTAATTGTCATTCACAACATTGCATGCACACAATTTTACATCAAACATATTACTTTATTGTGCCTTATTCTTGTTCTACCCATGAAATGTAAACCAATGACAGTTTAACTAATCGCTTCCATTGTTTATAAGTATTTTATGGGTTGAGCATCCTGTTCTTTGTCCAAATGTTTGAATAGACTGTGCTCAGATAAAAATAATAATAATCTATAAATTAATGTTTGTTTGTATTTTATATGCTGCCATACCTTTCATCTGATCGTGATAGGGCTTTTGCTAAATGTTCAGGAATTTCCCAGGAAAGTTACAGGTTATAAGAGATTTGTAATACTCAACCCCTTCACCCTTAAAATCACCTTTATAGTGAAAATTGTGTTTTTTCGAAAATGATAACAGAAAACTCCTTCGCCCTTTAAAATCACCCTTTGTAGTGAAAAGCATGTTATAGGTCTTCTCAAACAAATTACTAATGACAAGCAAATGATGAAACAGAAAGTTTATGAATTGCATATTCACGTGCATGAGAATCTCTGGATCATCATGCGGCAAGAATAGAAAGAAAATGTTTACGTGCTATCAGTTGCACACATCAGAATCCAAAGACCAATATGCAGTGAGAATCGAAAGAGAACCCACCCGATGAGAGTCAGAAGACAAATGTGTAATGAGAATAGAAAGAGTATGTTTACGTTCTACTTTATATCGATGAACAGTACAGGTTGATTTTAACCTTGCTGCATTTCAGTATGATGATTACAGTTTGCATCCAACTGTAAACATTGGCAAAATGGATAAGGTATGTGGTCATTGTGGTTTGCTTAAGTTCAACAGTGAAACACCATGCATGTGCTGTATGAATGGCAAAATTGAATTGCCGATATTGCATCCACCACCTGATCCATTGTTGTCATTACTTTTAGGTGACTCACCTGATACCAAACACTTTTTGCAGAACATTCACAAATATAATTCACTGTTTTAAAAGACTTCTTTTAGAGCCGACAAAGTTTTCCAGGATCAGGACATGCCTACTTTCGAAATTCAAGGGCAAATATATCACTGTGTTGGTTCATTTCCATCAGTTTCAGATGCTGAGCATAAATTTCTACAAATCTACTTTATGGATGACGATGATGCACAAGTTGATCAACATTGCAACACAATTCCAGGCACCAAATATCACATAATATGCTACTTGCAAACATTTTTCCACCAATACAATGCATTGATAAGATTATTTAAAACTTCAATTGACAATTTACCAGCGGATCATAAGGCAATTCAAATTGCTGGACATCATTCTGGACGCTACAATGGACCTACCATCAAGCGATTGTCATAGTTAGCGAAGAATGTGTTATGCATAATATTATTCTTCAGTTATAAAATAATACAATTTAATTTGTTGGAAGGGGAAAGACGGATATCATTTTAATATTATGCAAACTAATTATCAACAAGAAAGTAAATATATTTTATTTTCATTCTATCCTTTTATCATAAAGGAATGATAATTTATCCTTTTATCATTCTATCCTTTTATTTTTTCTGTGGCAGCAACGCCTTGGGCAGCTAATAGTAATAATAATAATAACTTTCCATACTTGCAATCATTTTCTCTGTATTTTAATACAATTTGGATTTAACAATGGTGTCTTGTTATATACTAATTAAATTGTGTGTGTGTGTGAGAAATATTTTTTTGAGATTATTGTTTTGTTTGTTAACTAAACACTTTACAAAATGAGCAAAACTGTGATGATAAAAGGGGCTTTTTAAAAACTAAATATGATGTAACACAGTTAGTGAATTTTATAGTTACAATGCAAATATAATATATTTTGCAAGTCTATAAATAGACTAATGTTAAAACCTTTATGTCTATAGACAAAGTTGGAATCCAAAACTTCTGTAAAAAAATCAATATTCTATTTCACATGTTCGCCTAAGTGCAGCCCATTTTATTAAAAAATAATAATAAAAATGAATTACTCCACGAAATATCTTTAATGGTTTTTCTTTAATATCTTTTTTCCAATATCTTTAATGGTATAAAGAATATACACACTTAAAAGTAGCTAGAGTAAACACTTTTTGCTAGTTGTTTGCAAACTTGTTTGCCAAGCTTAAAATTAAATACACTAATTTTTATCAACTTTTTGTCATTTTCTGCAAAAACAAAAATGTAACAGCACTGAGTTACACTTTTCCATTAACAAACTGCTTGGTGGCAACTGATTTGCTGTACAGTCATACGAAAAAAGAAGCATGCCATACTAAGAATGCTTACAGGCTTACACCAAGCCACGCCCCCACAGCTTTGTTTGATCAATCAGAATGGTGGTCAAATATTTTTTGAATAGACCTAGACCTTGTAGTCCTGCAGTTAGATTAATAAAACATAAGTAATTAAAACCAGTAAAAATTGTTTAAACCCTCTTATTAAGTTTTAATTAATTAAAATAGCAAAATACAGGTTTTGAGCTACTCATCCATGTAACTCATGTAGCCTAGTACGATAACATGCTTTGGAAAGAAAAAAATGTTTAGGTGTTTCTTAAAAACTGCAAAATTCTTAGTTTAGTTTATTGACTGAGCAAAGTGAGGACTCGACCGTTAGGCATTTGGTTTGTGTGTTTGTTTGTTACACAGTTTTGGCCAAACACATTGACCTATTCTTTTGAAATTTAGTATGAATGTACTTTGTATAAAGCCTGAACGATATATATGTGTGTGTAAGACTTTTTCCATTCACCCATTTTTAGATGGCGCCCTCTGATTTATGGTGGTGATTATACATAGTTTTGACCAAACACATGGACCGATTATTTTGAAATTTAGTATGAAGGTATTTTGTATAAAGGCCAAAATGTGTATGTATATGATTTTTTCCCTTTTACTTCCTTTTTAAGATTATGGCCTCTAATTTAACAAAGATGAATGTAGATAGTTTTGGCTAAACTCATTTACTGATTGTTCTGAAATGTATGAAGGTATCTTGTATGAAACCCAAATGATGCATGTGTAAGATTTTTTCCCATTCGCTTCTGATTTAATGATGATTGATGCTTTTACACACTTTTGGCAAAATGCATTGACAGATTGTTTTGAAATTTGGTATGAAAGTACCTTATATAAATCCCGAATGACATATATTTAAGATTTTTTCCTATTCACTTCCTTTTCAAGATGGTGTCCTCTGGTTTAATGATGATGAGTGTAGTTGCTGACTTTCCTGTAATAGTCAGCTGGATGGAAAAACCTGTCATAATTGTGACCACTTCATGGAGGAAGAGCATAAAATTTCTAATAAAAATGGTCCAGTAATATTTTTTTGTAAATATTACGGTTTCCTGTTAAATTTGCAGTAAATGTTATGAGTGCTGTCATGGAGCAGTGGTTAAAGCAATTGATTAAAAACATACTGTGAGGTCTACTGTTTTTTTAACTGCTAGTGTGTAAGAGAAATATATTAAGATATAGTTGAAGTTTATTTCTGTCTTATTTACATTGATTTGTTTGTTATTTTTCTTAAGGATTCAGATAAATTCAAATTTGGAAAAAATAAAATTTTCTTCAGAGCTGGACAAGTAGCATATCTAGAACGACTACGTTCAGATCGTATGCGAGAGTGCTGTATTATAATTCAAAAGGCTATTCGTGGTTTCCTTCAGAGAAAGAGATATTTGAAAGTAAAGAATGCTACTTGTACTTTACAAAGATTAACACGTGGGTTCTTGGCAAGAAGGTATGTAAACAGAAATAGGTAAAACAAAAAAATCCTTGTTCTTTTAATATACTCATATATTGTTAAACATATAAGTACGTACATATAAGTCTATGTTTTATGTTGACTTGATTTGTAAATATTTATTTTGAACCAAAATCTGTATAAGTGTACAAACTATTTATTTATTTAAAGCTATTTCTAATATATTACCAGTTCTAAAATCTTACTGAATATTAAGGGGAAACACTATCTATGAGGTCACCATGTGTTTTAAATGACAGACTGGCTATGCTTTAGGTACCATTTGTTTAAAATTATGAGATATACAGTACTCGTCAAAATAATAATTAAATTTGTGTAAAGTTTCATCCTGTGTATTATAGTTTTTTGTGTACCTAAATGTAAAAAAGCAGCACTTGAGAGAAAAAGAAAGTAAATATTTAGTTACACTTTTCATGCTGTTAAAATCTTCCTGGACAGTAGGCCCTACTCATTCTCATCACCTTCTCTTTTTCTTTTGGTAAAGATTCCAGTTCAACATATAAAACATAAATGAACTAGTTTTACAATGATTAGTATAAAAATTGTTTTAGAAAAAAGTAAAAATATTATTCACAAATAAACGAACTTATTTTATTATGACGACAACTAATAATTGATAAGGAGAAAATTATCTTTAATAGGTACGAAAATATTTGTTTAAAAAAAAGAATTCCCAAACTGTATTGGTTTTTAAGTGGTGTGAAAATGGTTAAGATTATATTCATAAGCATTTCAATTTTCCATATGTATTTAATAATCAAAATATAAATTTTATGAAGTGATTAAAATGTAGTATATAAGAATAAACAATGAAATGTTTATGGTAATTTAAAAAATTAGTAAATTCTGTTCAACCAGTTACGTGTGATGGTTGACAAAATCTTGTTGAACAAACAGAAAAAATGTTAGTGTGGTTTCAAGCCTCCGCCATAGTATGAAACATAAAGTTATAGAAAGAGCAAGTTTTGATCACTGAACAGATAACACTTCAATTATTTTTATGTAATATATTAAAAAAAAAACAGTTTTTTTATTTGTATGCCTAGATAACACAGGCAAAGTAATCATTAATGTTTTTTTATTTATGTTTTATATGTTTACAGTACATAATAAATACTAAAGAAAGTGTGTTTTCTATTCATACCAAATCTAAACATTAAGCTTTTTATTTGTAATACTTTTAGTAAAATATTCCAAAAGGGAATGTACAAATAAAATGTAAGAAAGGCTGTATAAGGTAAAGGTGACTAATTTTTTTAAAACAATTATTTTTAAACATTCTTTTATGTAATAGAATTTTAATAAGAAAAATGTTTTAAAATTTTGTGTGAGAACACTGCTATAGTAATATTATATCTTGTGTAACAACACGTGTGTCTGTGTAAATATTGTTTCTTATCTCTTTAACTCTATGTATTTCATGTTTTAGACGTGTGCATGCTCTTCGGCGAAACAAAGCAGCAATTACACTCCAGAGGCATATTCGAGGATGGACTAAACGGGTACAATACCAAAGATTAAAACACATAATAACCGGACTGCAAGCTTTAGGCAGAGGATTACTAGCTAGGCAGAGATTTCAGCTTAAGAAACAGAACAATGCGGTAATTATTTATTTATTTCTGTTATATATAAACTGTAGAACATAATTTTCAAACACACAATGACATAGTCACACCAACTAATAGTGGTACTTCGTAGACTGTCCTTTACATACCACTCTTGGTAAATTCTTTCACTGACACTGGTCGATTTAATTATCTTTCAAAGACTTCAAATATTGCCATTAGATCGGCTTGAAAAAGTTGTTTGAATGCAGCCATGGACCAGTGTTTGTCTGAATGGATCTTTAGTGCCATGGGTCGATATAATGGCTTTCAGAATATAAATTATGTCTTTAATTTTTTGTACTTTTAAATTTATACATTTTTGGAAATGAAAGGAGCTGTTGAAGGAGCAGCTGAAAAGAAGCTGTTATATGCATGTCATACTTTTATGGACATGGAAATTAATGTCACAAATTATATCTGGTTTGCTGTAGTATGTTTAATGTGCCCTTGACACTAGGTTTACTTCTTGATAGATATTAAATTAACATTCATAAGTGGACTACTAGCTTAGCACGAATGTGATATCATATTACAAACACATTCTAGGGGTATTTTAAACATGTCAAGCCAACATTACTTTTGGATAATACTATGTTGTGTTTATTTTTGGGTAAAGTATCAACAAAGAAATGACTGCAATGAAGTGATATAGTTAGTTTTGTGAAAACTATTTTATTAGAAAAGATACTAAATACAGTATTCCTAAAGACAATGTTTTATTTCCATTTAAAAAAAGTATTGCCCTACAAATTGTTTTTCCCTAAAATAAATTTATGTATCTTTTAATGTTAATATTTCTTGATGACATTTTCAGGATTTATCATTGTGTAATTGTTAAAAAATAACATGTAAAGCTTAGGTGCAAAAATATATCTTTTTCACATACTTGTAAAGCATTAAAATTGTGTATAAAAGCAAAATGAAAATTTGTATTTCAGTTAAAAACATTATTAGAAACAAAATATATTAAAATTTTGTAAACATAATTTGTAGTCCATTTAATTCTGAAGAAAACAAAGACAAAATCATAACTTTATCTTTCATATTAGCAAAATTATGATTGTTTATCTACCAGTGCTTTCAGTGATGGTCGGGCGCTCAAGACAGGCTCTTGCAAATAAACTTGTGGCATTCAATATTGTTTTTGGATAGGGCATGGCAGTGAAAAGGTTAACTCCTGGCAAAAAAAGTTTCAGTATATAAGCCTGTATAAACTTTGCGTTAACAGTACCATTCAGTTCAAAAAGATCAAATAAAAACAATAACTTGAAAATATATCTAGAACATTTTAAAGTATTTTATCATAAGCCTAGGCATCTAGGTTTATGTTCTAGTTGCATATTTACTTTTAACATTTACTTTTAGACACTCAAGAATGAGTTGATCTGTACTCTCGGAAATGTCGTTTATTGCTGTATATATACAAATAATGACAATTGTTCTAATAAACAGTAATAATAAGGCAATAAAATGTTTGGGTTTTTTTCTTTTTAGGCAATTATTATTCAAAAAACGGTTCGAGGCTTTCTCTGTCGACTGCATTATGAAAGAGATAAGCGTCTTATCATTATTGCACAAAATGCTGTACGAAGGTTCTTGGCCAGAAGGTTGTTTAAACGTTTGAAACGTGAAGCAAGATCAGTTGAACATGTCAAGTCTCTCAACAAGGGTCTTGAAAATAAAATAATTTCCCTTCAACAACGTATTGGTGTATTGGTAAGTAGTTTAGTTTAATAAACTCCTGTAAAAGATTTTAAGTATTCTGTAATATCAGGATTGAGAGTATAGATTACCTAATGGTCTTAAACTTTTTTTAATATTTAAGAAACATGCAGTAGTTGTAAAGAAATATTTTTCCTTCATCATATTTTTTGGTTTTCTCAAGCAAAATTTCAGTTAAATTTTTAATATTGTACTGTTGTAAATGTGCTTCCAGTTGAAAGAAAACAACATGTTAAAAGGATGCAGTATTGAATTAACTGAAACACGCAGCAAGCTAGAACAACTACGGAATACAGATAGTGACTTAAGAAAAGTTAAAATAATTTTACAAGAAAAAGAAGATGCAATTATAAAACTTAAAAGCGATTTAGATAAAGAAAAGAGTGAAAAATTAGATATAATTGTTGATAAAGAAAAATTGGAGTCAGTATATAAAGAAGAAAAGGATATGTGGAACATTCAAATTGGTACCTTAAATGATAAAGTGAAAGAACTAAATGAAAAAAATGAATTAAAAAAAACTAGCATTGAAGGTAAGATCTGTTTGATATTAATATACTTACACAAAACTTCAATTGATAGACTTATTAGAAATTTAGAACAGAGTTTGAGTGAAGTTATTTTAATTTAGTTTTTTCTGATCTATAAAAAAAATCTATACCTGTGATCTAGGAAGGATCATCATATCATCCAATATATATGCTTTGGTCTCTATTAATTTTCAGTGTAAAATGAGCTTAATTTTGTTTATTAAAAATTTTTCTTGGACAATTTAGAAAATTGTGTTTACCTTCATCTTTTCACTGCGTAAATTGACTGTAGTTGATTTGGCAGTTCACAGCTTAAATTGACTTTAGTCCACAATGTTATGAACTTCTCCATTGGCTGCCTAAATCGACTATAGATACAAATGACGGAAACTGTTATTTCTGCCTAAGTATGTGCAGCTGTCTTTTAAAAGCCAGCTGAACTTTAGTTTGTCAAATGTTGTTTGTTGACATTTCAGAATGTATTTAGTCAAAGTTATAACTAGAGTTCTGTGGTCCGAATTTCTAGGGTTCTGGTCAGTTTTTTCCTGTGCTCAGGCTTTTCAGGTTGGGTCAACACAAACGGTTAAATGGGGAACCCATCACATTTTTAGCTGGACCTGAATTAAAAAGAAATCAGAATTAAAATTTTCCTCATTTTATATTTAATCCTTTGACTGTCACTAATTGATATATATTTGAATACCAACACAGACCGATTATATCGGCTTGTAAAACTTGTCTGAATACTGCCATGGGCCGATTACATCAGCTCCCAAAAGTTGTCTGAATACTGACATGGGTCGATGTAATGTGGGCTCTGTCGGTCTGACTGAATGCTGCTACAGACCGATTATTTCGGCTCTTAAAAGTTATCTAAATACCGCCACATGCTAATTACATCGGCTTGCAAAAGATGTCTGAATACTGCCACAGGCTGATTTAATACGAGCTTTATTGGTCTGTGGTCTGACTGCATACCGCTATAGACGGATTACATCAGCTCTCAAAAGTTGTCTGAATACCACCATGGACCAATTTAATAGGTACTGTTGTTTCGTCTGAATAGGCCATGGACTGATAGAATCAGCTTTTAGAATATAAAATATTTCATCAATTTTTGCTCTTAATCTTTAAATTGTATAAACTTTTGGAAATAAAATGAACTGTTTTATCCAGTTATTACAATATATTTACATTTTATTGTCGTTTTATGCTTTTGTGGATGTGGAAATTAGTATCAAATAAATTCTGGTTTAGATAACACTAATCGCTAAGTTTACACTATTTGAGACACAGCAAATCATGTCGATAAGTGCTGACAGCTAACTAAGGATGTGATAACGTATTATATAATATATTAAGCCAGCATTTTTGAAGATATGCCGTTTACTTTTTCTAAAGTTTCATTAGATAAAGGCACTGAATAATGCATTACATACAACATTAAATTATTTTTATTAAAAATATGTGGCCCTTGAAATCATTTTTTCTTAAAAATACAGTTGTTTGGAAAATAAATATATATATTTGGAAAATAAATATGTGTGATAATAAAATCTGTCAAATGTTAATAATTCTTGATGAATTTTTATGATTTATTCTTACTTAATTGCTCAAAAATAATACATAACGGTTAAATACAAAATAATTTTTATGCACTTGTAGAGTTTTAAATACGAGGGTTGATCAAATATAAACGAGACTGATTTTTTAAAAAAATTATTGCTTACTTACAAATTATTCTTGATACAACTTATTTTTCTACATAGTCTCCCGCATTTGAGTAACACATTTTTCCCAATCGGATTGGAAGTTTTTAATTCCATCTTCGTAAAAAGTTCTTGGCGCTCATTGAGCCATTGGAGCACGGTGGTCTCCACCGCAGAATCGTCTTCAAAACGCTGGCCTCCAAGCGCCTCTTTGAGTGGCCCAAACAGGTGATAGTCGCAGGGTGATAAGTCTGGACTGTATGGGGATGTTCCATTGGTTCCCAGCCAATTTGATCGAGTTTAAGCCTCGTAGCGCTCGCCGAATGTGGTCGGGCATTATCGTGAAGAAGAATGACGTTTCTCGCCGGTTTAGATTTCCTTCCTACGAAAAGACTGTTTTATGGCCTCTAAAACATCGCAATAATATTGTGCATTTATTGTGCGCCGTTGATGGAGGAAATCGACGTGAAAGGCGCCTTGATTGTCGAAAAATACAGTGGCCATTACCTTCCCGGCCGACGATCGTGATTTGGGCTTCAGAGGTGCCCTCTCTCCTCTTCCGCCACTCCATACTTGCCTGTTTCGACTCGGGAGTGTAATGGTGAACCCATGTTTCGCCACAGGTGACAATCCGGTTTAATAATGCCTCACCATCTCGCTCAAATTGGGTCAATAGTCGCTGGCAAATCTACAAACGATTCCGCTTGTGAACGCTGGTCAAAATTGTGGAACCCACCTTGCAGATACTTTGCTGAGTTCCAGGTTTGATGTAACGATTTTTTGAACGCTACCATAGCTCAACTGGAGTTCATCTGCAATAAATCGCTGCGATATACGCCTGTCTTCGCCCAGGAGCTTCCGAACAGCATCAATGTTTTCGTCTGCGGACGGAAGTGGTCGGGCGACGATCATGGCTGAGGTTTTCTACTGCTTCCGCCCTTCGGTGAATTCCTTGTGCCAAGCAAAAACGCGAGCTCTTGACAGGGTCCTGTCCCCGTATTGAGCCGTCAATCTACGAAAGATTTCAGTCGGATTGACCCCTCCTTGGCCAAAAACTTAATAATAATTCTCTGCTCCACGGAAACGCACTTCACTCTCACTCATTGTATAGTTTTATACTGAAGGGTCCGAACGGAAATGTTGCCCATCTACGCCCGTCCCAAACCTCCCAGACTACCTGAAACCCCACCCTTTAGAGTTCAATGTCTAACGGAAAAGTTTTTAGAAAGTCAGTCTCGTTTATATTTGATCAACCCTCGTATATACTGTTTATAAAAACAAAAAGTTCTAAATACCGTACAAGACTATGATAAAATAATGTATTGCAACTGAAATTACTTTATGAAAACCTAAAACATAAATACCATATTTTGTTTTTATGGTTTTAACTATCAATTTTGATATATTTCAAGTACTTAATTAGCACTCATACATGCTTTCATATATTAGAAACATTTTTTTAAATCTGTTTATTAATAGTATGAATTACCATACATCATACGAAATATCAAATTATGACCAACTATAGTAATATTACCATATATAACACTGCATAACCAAATTTTTCCTCTTTGTTCAGTTTAATCAATCAATCAGCTACGGAAAATGTCATTCCAAATGCAAGAAATGTTAACTGGTCATTAAAATTTGACGATTTTACCCACCACATGGAATTTTAAATTCACAATATTTTCAGTTTTTTGAAGGAGATTAAACATTTAGCAATCTCATTTCATAATTAGCAATGCATATTTTATACAAAGTTTAATAGAAGAACACAATATTCTTTCAAAATTATTAATAAATGATTTACAGTAATTTCACTGCAGGCTAGTGTTAACTCATCAAACTGTGATGAAAATTTTTCAAAACAGGTTTAATCATCCAGATGTGCTTGCCAAAATATAAAACTATTGCATAACCAAAACAAAATATTTTAGTTTTGGTATAATTTACAGCCATTTGTCCATGTAGGTTGAACTTACGAGATTTAAATTTTTAATTAAATACTTAGTTTTACTTCTCAGACATTTACAGTTTTACGGCTAAAGTTAAGGTAAATACAAGGTTTGTCCAATAAATACGCGAACTGGTCGAATATGGTGGCCATTACGGAGAGTTAAGCCATGCCCACTGGCCTCATGTGTTGTCTGGGACCCAATGAGCCGTCAGTGCTTGGCAGAACGTTACGCCAAAGCGGATCTTGCGAGTAGAGTTATTTTTAGTTTTGCATTATTTTTTTGTTCGTCGATATGGAAATTGACCAATTCACTGAACAACGAATTAACATCAAGTTTTTGGTAAAGCTTGGTAAAATTACCAAGAAATTGCTGAAATGTTGAGAGTTGTTTATGGTGATAATGCTATGAAGAAAACAGCCATTTTCAAGTGGATTAAGCGCTTTAAAGAAGGTCGAGAAGACGCCAAGGATGATGCAAGAATTGGACGACCTTCAACCTCTTGTGTGCATGAAAACATTGATCGTGTGCGGCGCCTTGTCCTTACTGATCGCCCGAAAAACTGTCCGAATGATAGCTGAAGAACTAAATTTAGGAAAATCAACAGTGCACACAATCTTAACCGAGCATTTGGGCTTAAGAAAGGTTTGTGCGAAAATCGTACCAAAACTGCTGACTCCGCATCAAAAGTTGAGAAGAGTCGAATGTGTTACTGACTGGAAAAATTACATGGAAAATGATGTTGGATTCTTAAATAGGGTTATCACTGGTGATGAATCGTGGTTTTTCGAGTATGACCCCAAATCGAAATCGCAAAGCATGGAGTGGAAAGCAACAGGTGAAGCTCGAACAAAAAATCAAGGAAAAGCCGATCAAAAATCAAAGTCATGCTCCTGGTTTTCTTTGATATCAAAGGTATTGTTCATCATGATTTCCTTCCTGAGGAAAAATGGTAAATTCTGAGTTCTACCGTAACGTTCTCAAGCGCTTGAGAGATCGAGTGCGCCGTGTGCGACCACATTTGACTCAAAACGATGGATGGATTCTTCATCAAGACAATGCACCCGCACATTCGGCTTTGATTGTTCGCCAGTTTCTGGCTAAAAATTCAATCACTATCCTTGATCATCCCCTTATTCACCGGACCTCGCCCCTCGACTTTTTCTATTCCCTAAATGCAAAATTGTGATGAGGGGACAGCATTGGGAAGATGTGGACACAATAAAACAAGAAACTACGAGGAGACTGAAAAGCCTGACTTCCGAGGACTTCCAAGGGTGCTTTGAAGAGTGGAAAAGAAGATGGGATAAGTGCATAGCAGTGAATGGAGAGTATTTTGAAGGGGACAAAATCAATGTAAATGAAATTTTGTAAAATAACGTTTTTATGACCTTAGTTCGCGTATTTATTGGACAAACCTCGTAGTATGGCTTTCTGGAGCAAGTGGGAGTAGAATCTTGTTGGTTGAACTTATTTTGGTGGATACAAAGACATCTGTGTGTTACTGGTTTGTCAAAACTACACTTGTATATGTGAATAAATAAATAATTTAGGTCTCCAGTCTGCTACTGATAATATGTTAAGAATTTCCTCATTTGTTTTGTGTCTATATTGAGTTGAATTATTACAACACATATATTACATTTTATATATTAAAATGTATTGTTACTAACACTTTTTATTATTAAGAAAAAAAATAATTTTTAATGTATTAGTTCATTTTTGAAATTTGAATTTAATTGTTTTAAAATTAATTAAGTAGACATCATATTAGGTTGGCATTTATTACATTTCAGGTAATAATTTATAATAATGACAAAATAACTTGAATCATGTTTTATATATAATGAATATTAATACTACTAATAAAATTATGTTTATTTTTTAAATAAAAATATTAATTAAAAACATTTTTATACATATTTAATCAAATAAACATAGTTTTTTAAGAATAAAGTAAATATATATATTAACTAATAATTTTTGTATTAATAAACATTACATGATTCTGTGAAGGAAATATTAATTGCAAAATATTACCCAAAAACTGTTACATTAATCGATGGATGAAAGTTATTGATTTGAAACCCACACACTTGTGATTTAATTTCGAGTGCTACATGTGACCAAGGTGTGACACACAATGAGCTTAACAGCAAGCCACACATAGTGGCCCACCTGAGTTGTGAGTATGCTGCAGTAAATATTTATCTAATCTGATTAAAAGATTTTCAATAGCCACACAGTGGCCCTACAAGCGCAAAGGGTTAATAATAATGTTGGTACTGAGAAAATAATACACTCATTCATTGCAGCGTATTTTTTAAATGGTTATTTATAATAGAATCAACGTATTTGTCTTTTTTTAAGTAAGTTTTGAAATCAGCTTTCAACATAGCTAACAGCTGTTATTTTGCTTGTTTTGTAATTGTAGATGATCTACGGACTCAGTTTGAAAGGGAAAAGTTGGATATCCTAAGAGAACAAGATCAGGATAGAGATGCATACCAGAAACTTCTTACTGAAAAAAATTCACTTGAAAACCATTGCGATGCATTACAGGATGAACTTGCTAAGTTAACTGGTAACAAAAATTTCCATAAAAGAAACCTTAGCGATACTTCTACGTTATCTGCTTCTAATATGGAAGAAAATTTTCTTTCAAGTGAAACACATGATGAGGTTAGTTGAAGAATAGCTTAAAGTAATGACTTTATAGTTGGTGCTTACTGAAACTCTATATTAGCTGAAAAAAATGTAAAATACACAGTTTCACAAAAATATTTATTTTCATT
>CM040182.1:41772036-41964536 GCA_022606455.1 Callitettix versicolor
CCAAAAAAGAGTACATATCAGTTGGTCAAGTGTAAGCATTACAAACTGTGCTCTATAGAACCCAGTGTAGTTTCAGTTAGAATATCAGATTTATTATTTGCTATAAAACTTAAATTGAATTTTTTTCACTTGTGAAAAGAGGATTTAAGTGTCTTAGAGCACATACTTCACCAGAGCTATTACGTAGTGATAGTATTCACCAAGGTAGTTGTGGAAAAGTAGGGAAAATAGCTGACTAAAGAGACTTCCACTAAGTGACCTCCTGGATCAGAAATCGGTGTTAGTGGTGACTAGAAATAACTTACAGGTAATATCAACTAACTGCTATAAGAAAAAAAATAAAGAATTAATGGGGAAAACCAAGAAGTCCATAGAAATCAAAAGATTATTATAGATAGATTAAACGATGTTGAAAATTGTTAGCACAAAAATAATTTAACAAATTTAAGGAATTCCATATAAATAAGGGGACAAGTAATGCTGATAGTAAAAGATATTTTACAGGTAACAAAGTAGAATGAATATAGAGAAATCAAACAAGTTGCAGAACAACAAAGAATGTCATGTATCGTTGATCATATGGTGGTCAGGATTATACATTTACTTTAACATTTTACTCTCACACTTACATTTAGGGAGGCGATATTAGCCTTAATGTGCTTTACGCCTTAAAATTAAAAAAAAACTTTGAAATATAATGAGCTGATGGCAAAAGGAGAAGATGGCTTGAAGAAATTGAAGAATTATTGCTCTGTATAACTTATTTCAGTGAGTTTGTTAGGAAATTGTCAAATGATTACTTAAAAATTGTTAGTGGTGATAAAGAAGAAGCCTGGGAAAGAATGGTCTGTGTCCAAACAACAGCAGAATGAGAAAGACTCAGTAGTTCCAAACCTTTTATGTTTGTGTACCAGTTCTTGTACTTTTATGTCTTAAGTGCTGAATGTTGTATTTATGCTATAGAGCATAGATACCTAGGGGAAAGATTTATTTGGAGTATTCAATATAAATTATGAGTAAATAACACTGTTAGTATTACCTCATACCTAAATTTAACTTAAAAAAGATGTTTGTTTAAAATTTAATTTATTTGTATGCTCATCTTTTTTGTCAAGTGCCTGCCTCTAGTTTTGCCACTGTAAATGTGAACTGAACATTTTCCCTAACCACTATTTATAGAGAAGATGGTTGGTTAGTTTCCATCAGATTTGTTCATTTAAAAATAATACAAATAAACTCATAAATAAATAATATATTTTATTTTATAATGTAATTAATACAATTTTTTGCTAAAAACATTTATTTTGCTATGGATTAGTTTAATCAATTGTCTTTTATGAAGTCTATTTTTGCAGATAACGAGACAATGTAATATGTTGAATTAATAGCTGATCAGTTAGTGTGCAAAGTATAAACAATAACAATATCAGCTGACTATTTAAATGCTGTCTTCAATCAAACATGTTTATTAATGCTACATGGTTAGTTTTCTTTAAAAAAACAGTTTTTTTCATCCACTTTGCATGTGTATATTATGAACCTTTAAAAATGAGACCCCATGAAATTTGCACAAAATTAGTTCCAGTTATGATACATTTATTGTGATTCTTAATGTATAAATTATATAATGAAATATTCTGTTCTAATTTTAGTTTAATTGATGTTATGTTTTAGGCAACAGATATAGCTTTGATTCTTAAGTTACAACAAAAACTAAAGAAATTAGAAAATGAACGTGATCTTTTGCACAGACAGATTGAGGAAAGAAATGATTCTCCAAGTGAACAAAAAACGCACTATGCTTTTAAGGTAAAATAATTTAGGTATTCATAAATGTCTACCTGAATGAAATACATAACGTTATTGAAAATTTTTTAGTTGATGGTGAATTATTGACATGAATTTAGAGTATAATTACTCGTAGGACAAATGTAATGACAGCTATAGTTTTCACTAGGTATAGATCTATTTTCGACATTACTTTTGTCATCACTTTATTGATTTAAATTTTTATTAGCATCATTGCATAATGATTCTCATCTGAACATCATTATTTACTCTGTACAGTCATCATTCGATAATTTGCACCTCTGTATTTCATAATACTCTTTAATTTGTACTGAGATGCTGAACCCTTGGAAAACTTGCGATAATATGACAATAATATATTCAGGTCCCTTGCTTATTTTGTACTGAGGAAGCTCAATGTCCACTCTATAATTCATACTCAGTCCAGTCTTTGCCTCTATAAATCATATGAACTGGGTAGATTTCTTGTTAGCAAAAAAAGTAGAATAACTAGGATAACTTTAATAAGTAGGATAGTTACGATAAAAGTAGGATACACAGTATAATATATACTGTGTAAGCACAACATTCTTTATTTGTTGGTTCATAAATCTATACTGTAATCAATGTCTGTATAACCCATTCATTTAAAACACATTTACTTACTGATAAAATATTGCTCATCTGTCATTATAAAATGGAAAAGCAATGTCTTAAGAATGTGAGGTGTCAGCGCCACAGAGCTGATGCACAAATAAACTGTTCTGCTAAACAGAAATGATGTTGTAATTGGCCACACAGACTAAATGGAGTGAAACAGTATAAGTTTAGATAATAAGCTATAATAGAGGCTAATTTACTAGACAGTGTCAGGTAAGGACAGTATCGTTTATGTAGAACTGTTGTTACTTATTAATCACAATAATTAGTGTGTTAAAATATAAGGCTCTTTCTTTCGCAGACAATAAACATATTTTATCAACTGTATTGTAAATTGTTGTTAAATATGTACATGCTCAATTTTTCAAATTTTCCTTATCAATGTCTATATTTTGAACTTTATATTTCGCCATCATCAATAATTCAAATTTTTCCCTGGTGCCGTCAAGGGCGAAATATCGAGTAGTGACTGTATTTGAAATATTACAAATAAAATAATATAAATAAACCAAAAATTAAATATAAAGAAAGAAAGAACAAACGATGTAACAAGTATTACATAAGCTCACAAACTAGATGCTAGGTTGTTAACAAGTCTGCCCTGTGATATAATCTTTAAAGCTACAGGACATTTTTCTACAAATTCCCCAATAAATTGCAAAGTAGTGTAGTATTTTAACTAATGTGAACCCACCTGTCACAATCATACTGTTTTAGATGCAGTACCAAAACATCAGAGTGGTTTCCACTCTGCTCGGTGTTATAGAGGGTTGAATCCTATTATTCAATAGGTTAATAGGATGTATTTAAAATTTGTTTTATGGTTTAATTTCGGAACCAAATAGAATTTTCAGAATGAAAATTTGGATTTTGCTACCTTTTTTAAATTATTAGCTTATATGAGTAATCGCAAAACCACATAATTTATATATTTAAAAAGCCGCCTCGGTGGTCTAGTGGATAGCGTACTAGGCTTTCACCCCGAGGACCCGGGTTCGATTCCCGGCGAGGGCTTGGCATTTTCATACGCTATAAAATCATCCCACCGTCTGCATTAGCCCAAGTGTGCACAATAGTCGGACGTTAAACACAAAAAAAAAAAAAAAAAAATATATATATATTTAAAAATTGTTATTTGTTTAAAAATTAAATTTACGTCTTTCTTTTCTACTCATATTTAAATTTGCATTTAAGTAGCATTTTGTGCTTATGTATTTAGACCGATTCAGAATTCAAATAGTTAAAAAAATATAAAAATGAAGGGTGATTGTAAGCTCTTTGTGTGTATGTATTCAAATTTTATTTTTCATTTTATCTTGTAACAAAAGTAAATAGTGTTATTATTTTTTAATTTTAAAATGTCCAGTTTTTATAATTTTACCTTTAATAAAATTATTCATGAAAACTTTAATAAAATTATATTTTTTTTTATTAGATACAAGAGTTTGAAATGGAAAATTCAAAGTTAAAAGCAGATCTTGAAAGCTTGAGACGAGCCTTTGCCGATGCAACTTCTTTAGGAAAACCAAAAGCCGATGAATTGATGTGTAAGTAAATTGTTTGTATTGGTCATCCGAACATTTTCTTTCAGTATGGAAAGAAAGGTGCTTGATGTTGACAGGTTTAAATATTGTAAATTGTGTTACATCAGAAGTAGGCACAATATTAGAAACAACATGATTCCATAGCTCAGAGAATTTGATATATGATACTTCTTAAATAATTTAAATATGGTACAACACTGATTTCTTGAAATCTAAATTAAACAACAATTATTTCTTACTAGATATTACCTTACACTCAATAAACTATTAAATTATTCCACAAACATTTTAAAGAAAAGGTTGAGAAAAATCAAAGAATTTTTTAATCAGTTTTTTACCTTGTTTTCATTAATTACGTCTAATAACTCCTAGTTAAACTTAATTCTAGCAATATATCTGTGCACGAAATAAATAACAGACTATATCACTGAATAAAAACTATATAAATACTATTAACAACTCAAAAAATAATATGGTAAATGTAAATGTAAAAATAATATGGGAGAAACATACAGTTACTGTACGAATACCAACACACAGACAGTTTGGTCTCAATAAATAGCCGAAGAAAGGTAATGGGAAAAGATGAATTGAGTTACAAAATTGATTATTATTTTATTACCATGTCAATGAATAATCTGTAATGTTTATATAAAACTTCTTAGAATATTAGGACTTTTCATACACACACACACACACACACACACACACACACACACACACATCTTTTATAAAATATGTGAAGTAGTGTGGACATACTGAAAACCCATAATGATTGACTATGAGTAATTTGAAAAACTAGTATCCAGATTCTATTGACATGGATATTTTTATTGTTCAGTGACCTTATATTTTAGACAGTTTAATTGTTGATACTTTTTTATCACTTATATTTTTAGTAACACAATTTTATTAAATATTAAAACCATTAAGTAAGTTACATTAACTTCCTTTTATGTATCTAAGAGATTCTTGCATTTCAAAAAAAAAAAAAAATGGGATTGAATTGCTGAGGACCTCTTGTTGCTTTGTGAAAAAACTTCACTTAAAGGATTTGCAGTCCAGATTACTTCTATAATGTTTGGATAGTGTGTTATTTCTGACAGGGCCTAATTTTCGATGTTGCAAGGGCACTGGTCAGTTTGCTGGACCTCTGAACTGCACACCTCAAGGTTGTTAGTTCAAGCTGCAGTAACTGCTGTTCCTTTATCCTTACCGCATCGATCCCTCATCTGCATTAGTTCAACTGGCCTAAAGTAGGAAACATTAAAAAAAAAAATCAGTGATTTGATTTGGCATTAAATTTATTTTCATATCAATTTTAAACTATCTGTTCTTTCTTGATGAATGCTTAAACCTATTGTGAGTAATAAAGTTTTTAGTACAAGCCCATTTTAGTTTCACTCGATATATAATGACTTTTATTATTTTAATTTAAAAGTGGATTGTTTTGTTTTTTTTACATACATTAAACTTACAGTATGATTTCTGTAGCTCAGTTTCATAAACAAGAAGAAGAACTGGTTAGACGTACAGAAGAATGTGTTCAACTACGTGAAGTTCTTGCCAATCGCACAACAGGTCTGAAAAGTGTTGCTTCAGCAAATTATTCCTCTGAAGATTTTGATATTGCCTTAATAAATGAAGATGGTGAATTGGTTTTAGCACTTGAAGCACAAAAGAAAATTAATAGGTAATTGGTATCATTTTTATTGGTATAAAAGAATCAGTTTTATAGTGATTTCATTCTGTTTTATAGTGATTTTAATTTTGATGAAAATATTATTTAGGAAGTATTTTATTATTTAGGAAGTAAAATATTGTGAATTAGAAATTTTTTGTACTGTTATGTTAACAATTACAATACACAAATGCATTTTATTTGTATACAGTAGAACTCCATTAATCCGTCACACTTGGGATTGTGTAAAGGTCAGATAATAAAAGAAGCCAAAACATTATTAAACAAAGAAAAATACTATACTATACCATATTTAAGGGCATCATAATTGTTTTAAAACACATACAACTTAGTGAGCAACAAAATAAAATACAGTACAGTAATTTCTTGCCATCCGCTAATTATGCTACAACATTATATGAGAACATAAACAGTAAACTGCTTATCAGTATGTACTCTGTATATACAGGATGTCACACATTGGAAAATACACACACACACACACACACACACACAAAGAAAATGAATGGTTTTGTGATCATGATGTGTGTTGACATTTTCATATTACAGTCATCGATTTGTAATAGCAGTATAAATCGATGATTACAGTAAACTCTGTCAAGTTGAAAGACAACAGCAAAACATAACTGCCTGATATGTGTACTTTATAACCATCAGTTATAGACTTTAACACATTAGACAAAAGCTTTAACATCGAAAGACTGCTTTATCAGAGATCTACAAGTAACAGATACGCATTCATTAAGCTAGGTATGTATTTACTAGAAGTGAAGTGATGGTTAAACTGGCAGATGGTTGGTTATGCTAAAGTGATGTATAATTGGAGTTTGAATATGCCCAGCTCTACCATATTGACTCTTTATTGATAAGAAGCACAAATTAATTATTTCTACACTGATATTGGGCCTCATTGTCCATAATTTTTTTAAATCATCACACACTCGTAATTGTATCAGAACAATAATATATAACTACTTTCACCTTATATAGATTTTTCTTCACTACAAATTTTGTTTTAGGCAACTTGTGGATGAGTTGCAGTCAAATCGTATGAGGTGGAATATTGAACGAGAAGAGTTAGTAGCAGAGTTGGAACGCTTACGAAATGAAAATGAAAGTCAGCAGAAATTGCTGACAGTAAATCTTAGCAAAAACCCGCAAACACAAACTGAAGCTTACATGCAACATGAAATCACACGACTTACTGGTGAAAATTTAGTAAGTACATTCATTCAGTTTATTTAGGCAATAATAGATAGTTTATAATTAATAGGTTTAAAATAATTGATTAACAAATTTACAATATCTTTGTTTAAAATTGTTATAAGTGTATAAAAATATGATGTAAATTTTTATCAAAAAATCGTGATGAAAATAGTCATGGAAAATACAAATAATAAAATGTAAATCCGAAATACTGATTTTAAAAGGATAATTACTAGGTTTTAACAAATAAGTTTAGTAATTAAATTATGAAAATCTTTGTTAACATGTTCACGGTAACATAACACGGTAACATCGTTTACAAACGATGGCCAGCCTAAAATGCAGAATATTTTAGGCTAAACCTTCGAAAAATCGTTACATATTTTTTTCATATAAATGGCTTATGTTTACCTTTAAAATCAGTACAACATTGATAATTTTCTAAATAAACTTCTTGTGTTTTTTCATATGACCCACTAGTAGGTGATAATACTTTTAGTTATCGTTTTCTTTATCTCAGTGAATCATGCACTACCAGTGGCACATTATTTATAAACTGTGATGTTCACAGCAATTACTGCCTTTTCTGTCAATCAGTTTGTACTTTATTTAGTAGATATCTGACATTTTTGCTGTATATGGAGCATTTGGATATATGCTTTTTGGAAGGCAGTTGTTAAAAAAAGTTTTGAATTTTAGTAGAAAACTGAAAACAATCATGTAGATTATTTGGTTGCAGCCTATGCAAAAAGTTCTTGATTTCAGAAAATGTTTTTGTTTTTAGTGGAAAATGTTTCAAAATAGTATTTACTAGAAAGCAGCACATACTAGAGAAGCTATAAAAGTGCTTAGGAGGACTGAAAGATATAGTAGCCATAATAAACAAATGACTGTTGTTTACTACAGCTATGTCGCACTTATCTAACATATAAGGGGATATGGTTAAGCAGAATTCTTTATTTGAATTTGTAATGTTAGCACATGTGTTGACATGGTTATAATGGGCAGGCTACTGCTAGTCACAGTAAAAACATCTTGATATGTAATTTCAGCATATTGTTCATTTACCATAGGAGGTGCTACCCAAAAGTTTAAGGAATTTGTATGAAATATGGAATGAATTATAGTATGAAGTCCTACTGCGAGGAGTGTAACAGAGACATCCACTCTTTAATAGCATCATTGTAGAAATAAGTACAGCTGAGGAGCTGAGCACAGACCGTTTGTTGATAGTAATGTTTTGAACACTTCACAATTTCTAGGATGGCACCGATCGAAGAGCAAGGAGTTTGTAATAAATTTTGTTGTAAACTGAACGGAATTGTTACTGAAATGTACCAAATGTTGGTTCAAGCATTTGAAGATAAAGCTTTAAGTAAATCAAGGACTTTTGAATAGTTCAGACTTTTTAAAGAGGGTTGTGAATCTGTTGAAGATCTATTGATGGCACTTGGGTAGGCCATCAACCAGCATCACTTCAGAAAACATTGCTAGATTTCTGGAAATCATCCATCAGGATAGAAGACTAACCATCCAAGATGTGGTTGAAGTTGGAATTTTATATGGGATATGCCAACACATTTTGCCCGATTAACTCAACATTAGAAGAATTGTACCCGACTTTTAACACAAGACCAGTATGATAGAAGAGTACAAGCTCCAACGGACGATTGCACTCGATCCAAACTTCTTATCTGAGGTAATTATAGGTGATCAAAGCTGGGTTTATGGTTATGATCCGGAAACCAGACAGTTATTTGGAAGACAGTCACACTGGAAGACAACAAACTCTCCAAGACTGAAAAAACCTGTCATGTTCACATTAACGTGAAATAAATGTTGATAATTTTTTTTTGAACATTTGTTAGCTTGCCTACCAGGAGTTCATCCCATTTAGTCAGACTGTCAACAGTTTCTTCAACCTCTGTGTTTTGAAGTGATTGAGGGAGAAATGGCATGGGCTGTGGAGGAGTAAAGATTGATGCCACTTTACTTCTTTAATTCACCATGACAATGCATCCGCTCACAAGGAGATCTCATTGGGGCAGTTATTAGCTAGAAACCACATGCCACTTGTCTCCTTATACCTCATTCACCATACACGTGGAACCTAGCTCCATGCAACTTTTCCATGTTTCTAAAGATGAAAGTCAAGTGAAGAAACATCAGTTTGATACCGTACAAGAAATTCAAGAGGTTCTAAGGGAGCTTACTACGGCTGACTTCAAGCAATGCTTTCCATTCATGGTAGAAACACTGGCAATGCTGTATACTTGCAGAAGGTTACAATTTTGAAGGGGACAAATTTTTATAAGTTTTTTTTTAACAATTCCTGGAACTTTTTGGTAGCACCTCATATATATAATTAATTCAAATAATTATTAATAAATTATTAATTTAAAATTGTATATTGTTAAGTGCTTAATTAAGAATAACAATAAACATTGCTATATGATTGTTTTAGGACTTGCAAGAGAAGAGAGATCAAACATTAACAGATTATATAAGTTGTAAGAAGCAGTTGAAAGACCTCATAAGAAAAGTTAAAGAGGCTGGAGGTAATTTTTTTACAAGTATAACAAATCAAAAAAGACTTGGTAGGAAATTTTTTAATCTCAAAGTCATTTTTTATCTGATTACCCATTACAAGATATAATAATTAGGAATGAAATAATTAATCAGACAATTAAAATATTTTAGTTAAAAGCTTCATATTGTTTGCTTTACATAAACTACAAAAATCTGTAAAATTTTATTTGTCAACCATTAATAACTCATTACATTATTCCTATTTTTTATTTAATTTTGCACTATTATTTTTCTTAAGTATATATGTAAAAACAGGTTTCGTATCCAGTTTAATTCTTTCAGGTAATGTATTTAGCAATAAAACAAAATTTATTTCTGTTTTACTAAATATTTACAGTGGAAAATCTACTTGATACACCAGCAATAGCCTTATCTACAGATCCTCAGATAGTCACCAACCAGCCAGTAGTTCGTATGAAGGAGAGAACTTACCTTGGCATGTTTGAATTTAAGGCTGGAGATGAAAATGTTATCATTAAACACTTAGTATGGGGTACGTTAATGTTTAGCCTATTTAGTTAAATTTATAGTATTGTGAAAATTAAAACTGATGTTTTACCAAGTTCCAAATTAACCATGTACCAAATTCCAGATTCATTGAATTGCTGGGATTAACCTACATATTAAAAATATAAGTAACAACCTAATATGGTTTAATAACAAGTACAGTCAAATTATTTATAACTTGTCAAACCAACTGCAGACACTGCAGCAGGAAAGAAATGGTAATTTTACTGTCAAAATACATGAGTCAAAGTACCTTTTTGTTGAGGCCATGACACTTTATAAAATATTGAGGCAAAAGAGGATGCAGAACATGCTAAACACATAGTCAGCTGTGATGGCATAATATTGGCTATAATATTTATATCTCTACAAAAGCAACATTGCACATTGGGGGAGAATAAATATTTAGGTGAAAAGAATAAATGTTTTCTCCAAATATATAGTTTGAGAATGACAATACTACAGTACAGTCTCGTTAGCCTAGACATTTACCATTGAAAGACTCCAGTAGTCTGAAATACCAATTTTTAAATGGACATGACTTTGCAGTGAGTTATTGTAGGGCCTACTTTACTTGTAGCATCATCCACTAAGCATTTGAATTACCATTTCATTCTTTTAGCTCTTGAACTGTACTGTAATTGCTAATTGTTGTATCAAGGTCAAGTAAAACAGTCCCAAAGCACTTATCTTGATCTGTTTTTATCTGCAATATTTGTTGCATTATAAACGAATACGACAAATAAGGACCTTGCACACTGAAGTCCTACACGTACAGTTAAGAAAAAAGAGGATGTAGTTGTTGTGTTTATATAGGAGTAAGTGTTAAGAAGAAGGATTGTCTGCGTTCATATTTTGTTGTTGTTGTTGTTATCCAATAGCTCGACCTGGCTTATGCCATCTTCCTTCATGCTTCTCTACTATATGCCAGGTAAATCTCCTCTTCTCAGTTTTAACGTTCATGTTTTACATGTTCAAGTGTAAATATTAGTGTAAATTTCCCTAGCTAGTAAGCTAATTATATGCACAAGAACATTATTTTCCTCTACATGTCTGAGATACAAAGTGCCTATACAAATAAAAACGTCCATGTTTATGAAGCAAGTTGTTGCTTCCATACTATAGTTTATTAGAATCAGCAAACGGATGTTGGTGAATTTTTTTTTTTTTTTTTTTTTATGGTTAACGTCTGACTATTGTGCACACTTGGGCTAATACAGACGATGGAATGATTTATAGCGTATGAAAATGCCAAGCCCTTGCCGGGAATCGAACCTGGGTCCTCGGGGTGAAAGCCTAGTACGCTATCCACTAGGCCACCGAGGCGGCAAGATGTTGGTGAAAGATTACTGTATTCAGTAATGTAGTGTTACACTTTGTATTTTTGCTTTCATTTTAATTAAAGTTCAAATATAGCACAGTATGCTTTTCTTTTAACCCTCAGTAATGCAGACATTCACTGTAATCTGACGGGTGTCCGATCCCCTTAGGATTAGGAAGTACTGTATTTGGAATTCTAGTTACACTATTGTTTTCAGCATGAAGGAGTAGTCCTAACAAAAATATCACATGACACTTATGCATTTTTAAAATTTTCATATTAACTTATAGACTTTGAAATCTATATGGTGTCAGGTTTTTTAAGTACTACAAACTTAAGTATTTTTAGATATGTAATGCGTAGGTTAGGTTAAAAGATATTGGAAATTTTTTCACAAAAACATGGGATTTTTTATGGGTAAAAAAAACTGCTAAACAAATGTATTGTTTTAGATCTGAAACCTCAAACTGCAGTGAAACTGTTACCAGGTCTACCTGCATACATTCTGTTCATGTGTATTCGACATACTGACTATACTAATGATGAGAATAAGGTAAATCATTTTAATTCTATAATAAAATAATTTTTTTAAATCTATACAGTGAAAATCGTTAAACACGAAACTAAGTAGACTGAATTATTTTTTCTTGTTAAAAGTTAAAAGAATTTAAAAAAACATTTACAACAAAATTATGTTTATTAGAGTTGATTTTATTTACATATATATATATATATATATATATATATATATATATATATATATATATATATATATATGCATGTATTTAATAAAAATTATTGAAAAATTTCTTCTAAAATAGAAAAGAAACTGCAAACCAAACTCACTGATTTTTACTAAGACTGCAATGTACTTGTCACCGAATTCCAAAGCCAACTGATGAGAGATGAGATGTTTTTGTGTGGCATTTGTAGGGATGGAGGGTGAAATTAGCTTTGAACAAAGCAAGTGGCGTTTGTAAGGGTGGAGGGGTGAAAGTAGCTTAGGTAAACAAAATTGGCTCGTGTCAAAGGCCATGTTAGCCTCCTTTCTACAAAACATTTGAAACCACCTCTCTTTCATTTCATATTTGTCTTAAATCTCGCCTGCATGGCTGGTGTTTTTCGTATTTTATTCATTCCCAGAAGGGAAATCTTTTCATGTTAAGCAATTTTCATTTCATGTTAATAGAACAAAACACATGGAAAATACATAGGAGTTTGTCAGGACCGTTGTATTATTTCGTGTTAACCGATATTTCGTCTTAAGTGTTTTCGCATTAAACATATTTCACTGTAATTGTAAAATGTCTTTATTGACAAGCAAGAATCCAATCTTTGTTCTCTGTCAAGGGGTTTCACATTGCAACTGGATGATAGTATGGTTGTTATGGCATTTCTAAATTAATATTTGTTGTTGTAGTTTAGTAGTTAAAATTAATTTTTATGTTTATTGATTAATAGGTAAGAGCCTTATTAACGTCCTTCATCAATACTGTTAAAAAAGTGACAAAAAAGAAGATGGATGATGTTGACACAACTGTTCTGTGGCTATCAAACACACTTCGGTTTTTGCATAACCTTAAGCAGTATAGTGGAGATAAAACATTTAAGGTAAATGTATGTAATTAATGGTTGTACTAATGATTGCCAGCTGTCGTGTATGTGTGTGTTTTCTAATGTTTGCAAAGATCATAACAGTATAGATTGGGTAAAAAAATTTAATAAAAGTATGTTTTACAGGAAGAAAACACTGCAACTCAAAATGAACAATGTCTTCGAAATTTTGATTTGTCAGAGTATAGACAAGTTCTAAGTGATATAGCAGTATGGATTTACCAGGTATGTAATCAAGTTTTGGTCATCAATCTCTCTTTCTTCCTCCCCCTCCTCCCCCCTCAAAACATGAACTGAGGATCAATAAGTCAAAAATGCAACCATGCTTTAAGCTATTCTAGACTATTGAACACAATTGACTTAACTACCTCTCGTAAACTTCTGTTCTATGAAGATCTTATAGGTTATTTTCAGAAAATGAAGGACTTAGGACTGACTTTGATTGTAAACTGATGAAGTGACAACGTGGTTGTGATTTGTAATAGAGTTTTTGCTGGGATACACTATTTAAAAAATGCAAGATTTTCTGCCTTTTCGAATTATAGTGATGACTGATATTCTCTTACTTTATTAACTATGATACCATAGTCAGTGACATGTCTGTGGTAATGACTAATAGACTGCAGTGGGCACAGAATTATTGTATGTTTTGTTTCTGACTTAAAACACAGTGCTCCCATCACACCTTCTTTAAAAACATTAATTTTTCAAAACTTAATAATTTGTGTTCTTACCATAATCCGATTATGTACATGCTGTCTGTCTTGCAAACAATAATATTAGGTTTTCTGGCAGTTGTTTAAGTTGTTTATACTTCCTGTCCAGAGGTGGATTGCACCTCTGACATAAGTGTAAAGAGTACAAAAGAGTTATTCATTCCCAGAAGGGAAATTTTTAATGTTAAGCAATTTTCATTTCATGTTAATAGAAAAAATGCATGAAAATACATAGTAGTTTGTCAGGACCATTGTATTATTTCGTGTTAACTGATATTTCGTCTTAAAATGTTAATAGAAGACCATCTAAAATTGTGACAGTTTGTAACAATTCACTTACCAAACAATTACATTGACGTTCAATAAATCTTTTACAGTATTGGTTTGTTATTTGTGGAATTCATTTCTGAAGCAATTAAGGCTGCGGCTATTTTGGTCATGTCCAGTTTTTGTAATTGTTGAAGTTATGTTATTTGTTGAATGAAATGTCCTTGCTTTGGTGACTGTTATTGTATTGTATTGTTTATTGTTTGTTGTATGTATATAGCAAACAATTTTTGGTTTGTATTTTGAATATAGTTTTTGTTTTAATATGTAACCTATATTATTTATTTGTAATTACTATATATTTATTTATTTTTGCGTTGTATTTTCTATTTTGAGTTTCTTTTAATGTTAAGTAAGAAGAATAAATTCTTCTTTTACTCTTGATAATTAAGTAGTAAATGATTTTGTATTGTTCATTTACAGAATATTACCCAACACACAAGTATAGCTTGTCAAGACATTTAAAATAGTTAGATGATTTGGTGCTGTGCAGTTCTCACTACGCTTGGCCCCTCCCACTTTCACACTCTAAACTTGTCTCTTTCTTACAATAGCAGCTAATGCATAACTTGCATAGTAGCGTAATCTAAACGTGGGAAATTTATTGTCTCCACTACGAATTATTTCTATAAAATAGTTTGTTATACTAATACAGTTTACAAAAAAATAATAAAAAAAGAAAGAAATAATAACAGTAAGTAATTACTTTTTCATCACTAACTTATAAAACAAGATTATATTGTGCAACAACAGGAATTTTTTACTTGAAAGTAATTTTTTTTAAATCTTTAAAAATCTTATCTTAGTATGGTGTAGTTAATCTGAATTTGAGTCAATACTGCAATCTGAATCAGATTCTGAGTTCGGATCTAAGCTTATTATGAAGTCACCATCTAAAATTTCGTCGCTTTTAATGTATTGTTTTTCAATCCTCTTCACATATTCAGACAAGTTTTTCACACAGTTTTTTCTTTTCTTCAAGCGAGTCCAATAAGTCTTTTCTTATTCTTTCTTTTACATATCCCCAAACAAGTTCAACTGGATTTAATTCGCAATTATGTGGGGGCAGCCATAGAACAGTGTGTTGGGAATCCTGTAGGAGTTTATCTACTTCGAAACTTTTAGGAAACGGTACATTTTTTACCAAAAGAAGCAGTTCTGGTTTTGTTATTGTTTCGCTAAAAGAGACAATGTTGATTTTGAGCCAATTTGTAATACTTTGTTTAAGCGATGTAACATTTGGTCTTTTATTTAACTGTGTACAATGGTAGCTTGCATTGTCCATAACTATTACACTTTGTGGGGGTAAATTTGGAATCAGTTGTAATTTAATCCCTTTCAAAAAGTTTGTATTGTTCATATCACTGTAATAATCACTAGTTTTACGCCCAGATTGAAAAATTAACAATGCATTATTTACAAATCCATTCTCACCTCCAGCATGAACTATAATTAATCTCTGGCCTTTACTTACTGGTTCGAACACCCCTGACACATCATCAGATTGCCAACAAGCTATAGCAGAATATGATGTATGAACGTAACTTTCATCTACATATACTATATTTCTATTTAATCGCCCTTAGGTAAATATATTTCACCATATTTTATATTTCTTGAATTGCCCGTGGGTAAGGACACCTCCATGCAGCTATATCTGGCTTTTCTATAAGAATTTTACGCCTGGATTAACACTTTTTCCAACGAAATCTTAATAATCTCAAAAGTTGATGTAAATATTCTACTCTGAAGTCTACCAAGTCATCATCTGATAATGCCCGTATAAGTTTTCGTAAAGTAGGGATTTTTTTTAATTATACAATCCCTAAAATAAGAATCTACAATATTGTCAGCTTATACAATATTTTATATTTTTCTCTTGGACTTTTCTTCATATAGCCACTTTTTGGAAATCGACAATAATTATTTTTTTAGGATGACTTTGCTTACCAGTAGGAGTAGAAAAAATTAATTGTCCTTTAGCCTTGGATGCTCTTTCTTCTTTTAAAATTTTATAAATCATTGTTGCAGAAACTCCTGTTGCTTCACTTGCAGACTGAACAGTGTTAATATTTAATTTATATTCATTTTTCATTTTTTTTAAATGAGTTCCAATGTTGTAAACAATTTTGCACGCCTGTCCAGTGATTTCCCTGAACTTAGCCTAGATTTCTTACTAACGGAATCACTGAAAGATGAGTTGGATGCCATTGTTAAAAAAAATACACTCCTACTAATTTATAATATTATAGTTTGTATAAAAATTTTAGTAAAAATTTAAGTAAAGCTCAGTAAAATTTAAGTAATATTTTCCTTATTAAGTAAAATATAAATATGTAATAAAAAACACTAAAAGGTAAAACACAAAATTAAACAAATAAAAACAAAAACAATGATAGTTTTCAACAGAAATATGTGACATATTAAATGCATATGAGGTAGGCCTATGAAAAAAACTGTATACAGTGCATATACAGTCTGTTACTGCTTTGAGACTTGGTGTGTTATGATTAGTTACTTTGCTGTCTGTTAGGAGTGTTAACATCCTGTGTGAAAGCAAAGAAAGAATGTTTCTGCGCACTCCAGACCATGCCTAGACAAGCTATAATATTTTTCATTTCTTCCCTGTTGTGGAAACAGATGTTTTAAAATCTCTCCATAAACTGACTTGCAATACAGTAGCCAATTATGGTATTCCAATTAGTTCTATAAAAGGCACTGTTGCTTCTATTTAGAAGCATATGCTTTCTACAAAGTTATGTAATTTATCATTGGCAAACAGATATTTCTTCAATTATCTGGAAGTCTGTATTGGTCCATCGTATTAAAAAAAAACACCACAGCCTTCTTTTCTTGTAGACTTCAGGCTAATTAGTGTACTGTCAGCTTTATCTAAATGCCTCAAATGGATTCACACCAGGAAATAAACATTTCTTTGAAGAAAATAACGTTTTGTGCTAGTTTCAATCTGGTTTTCATTTGGGCAACACCACTACTACAGCTCTAATATATGTAACTGAGAATGGTCCCATTACCATCTTCAGTTACATTAGTAATGGGACACAATAGAGAACTTAAAATTCTCACTTTGTAAAGAATTCTGTAAGGCTTGTAATTGTGTTAATTATGACAAATGTAGAAATTGTCATTATGAATTATTATTTTTCATAAAGTTTAAATGTTTTTCAATTAAAAATTATGTTTAATTACTTATATATATATATATATATATATATATATATATATATATATATATATATAATGTTATAAATCCCCCCCCCAAAAAAAGTTGTTTACCATTTCAATCAGTTTCATTGAGCAATTGTTTTTAATTACATTTTTCAACTAATGGACCTGCTACTTGATCTTAATGCCTGCACCATCCTTTTACTTTCATTGTGTTTTTCTATTTGCTTTGTGTTTCAGTAAAGTGATAAAATCTTGGAACAATATTTGATATTCCTTTAACCTTGTTCTACATTTTTTGTAACTGTTATTTGTCGTTTGATCAGTGATAGTCATTATTGTTATGGAAACAAATAGGAATCACACAAATTTAAACAACAATCACATAAAACAAAAAAACATCAAAGAAGCCTATTGAAAATATCTACATTGGCTGTTAAAATCCAAATTATTACAAGTTCAGGAAATATACTCTGTTAATGAAAATTTTACTATACTAAATCAGCCCTGTATCATGTTTTTTTTCCTTTGCATTATTGAACAATATATCAATATATTTTATAGAGTGTGATTCGTCAAATGCAAGAGAAAGTACAACAGAAGGCTGTGGCAGCAATTCTTGAACACGATGCCATTCCAGGGCTAGCATCTAGTTGTAAATTTGGCCGAGGATCCTCAGTAAGTGAAACACCAAAAGAGCAACCACTGAATTCATTGTTACAAGACCTTACATCTTTTCACAGAATTTTGGGACTTCATGGTGTTGATCCTGAACTGACAGTTCAAGTTTTCAAACAGGTAAATACAATTTGTTACATGAATTTAGATTTTAAATTTAATTAAATTTCAAATTACTGAATGACTTCTGTTTAATGTATGTTTCAGTTATTTTATTACATCTGTGCTAGTTCTTTGAACAACTTATTACTTAGGAAAGATCTGTGCCATTGGTCGAAAGGGATGCAGATACGTTATAACCTATCACATGTTGAACAATGGGCTAGGGACCAGAAACTTCAGGTAAAATATAGCTTTCTGAACTACGCAGTGTGTAGTCTTGCCTTTTTTTCCTTTAATATTCATTAACCATACGATAAAATTCTGAAAAATCTCAAGTCAAATATGTATAACAAATATTGTTTTCTAATTCTGAATTATTTCATCTTAACTTTTGCATGTTACAACATAGAAGAAACAAAATATGAAAAATGTGCTCCCCATGGATAAAATCTAAAATATGCTGTATTGGCTCTATTGGGAAGATAACAAAAATTAATCTCAGTAATTAATGCAACTAATGTCATGAAAGAGTAAAAGTTTCCTAATACTGCCAAATATATATATATATATATATATATATATATATATATATATATATATATATATATATATATATATATATATAGTATGTCCTTCCCATGGGTAAAACCTAAAAATTAGCTGCATGGACTCTATTGGGAAGATAACAGCAAAAATTAATCTGAATCAACACAACTAGTATCAGGAGAGAGTGTAAAAGTTTCCTAGTACTGCAATATATATATATATATATATCCTTACCATTGGTAAAACCTAAAATAGACATTTGGCTATTTCCTTTTTTAGTGTGTGGCTTAAAATTGATCCATATTCTGTTGAGATGTATGTATGATTCTCAGGAATGATTTTTTATTTTTTTTTATGTTTGGTAATAAGCCCATCAACAATTGAACTCCATTATAAACATGATACTTTATTGTATTTACTTTCTTTTCATAGCTCCTTTTGTCCAAAGGGAGTGAAATTAATCTGTATATAAAACTATTATACACTGCCATTTTTAAATTGTATAGATGATGAGTTGAGGAATGTATTGTCTGGCTCGTTGTGGTAGGTTTCCTGTAAACCCTGAACTTAAAACTGTCATTTGCTTTCGGAAATGACAGACCTAGGAAATTTAAGGTATTGTTTCTTTTTCTAGTGTGTAATGAAGGTTCGGTTATGTTGTGTTCAGGAAATGATTAAAAATACCTGTAGTAAAAAACTATTTTTCCCTATTGTAGTTCGTATCAGATCATAAAAATTCATTTTCAGTGTGGTTCAGAAACAATTATGCCAGGATGCCAGAAAGAATCCATGCAGTACCTTCTGTACTTGAAATGGTACTGTTTCAGAATTCTTTTGGTTAATGAAATTAGTTCATTTATTACCTCCGTTGTGAGTGAAGAATATATTGTGAGGTTATCTTTTAATATAACTGTGGTTTTCACTGATAGCTACATTGATGTACAGATTGGCTATTTCGAATGTAGTTGACTTACAATTGTTTTTCATTTTCAGTTGAGATCCATACTGTTCTTAAAGCTAAAATGATTTTCAAAAACTACTTTGTCTCTAATTAATCTGTTTATCTTTTTTGCAACTTTGTATGCTGAGGAAGGTTTAAAGTTTACCAAAGGCTGAAGTTTACTTGTGGTCTTCTTTGGTAAACGTAACCTTATTTTATGTTTGGTCTGTGTATTTTTGACCTTAATATCGGTGCATGTGGATTTGGTACTTTTGATGCTCTAGTGCAGTCCTTTGATAAGATCAAGGTACTATTTTTTATTTCTTTATTGATTTTTTTTTTTTTTTTTGAGAAAGATAAAGTGGAGTCTTTACTTAATAATCAAAATTATTAATTAAATTATTCTTAAGTAAGTTATTGTTTGTAATGAATTCTTGGACTTTGTTTACATAGTAAATATTAGGTAGAATCACTATTGTGTTCCCTTTATCTTCTTTGTGATCATTGTGTTATGGTCATTGAGCTTGTTTCTCATAACATCTAAATTATATCTCACTAGTTTATATTTTAAATTGTATTTTTAAACTGAACATGAGTTTTTTTTTAACTTTATTTGCCATAGTAACTCTGGTTTTCATTATTTTAATTTATGTACCTCAGTCAAGTCAAGGTATTTCTTTTTATTATGGAAGTTAAAGTGAGTCCTTTGTTTAGAACATTTAATTCATCCTCTGTAAAAAAGATATTAGTCTCGATATTTACGACTCTGGGATGAAAATTATGATTACATTTTATGGTATTTAAGTTTGTCTGGGTTTTTAACAAGCCATTAATTTTCATTAATTATGTATCTTTTTTATAATTTTTTTAATTAATTTGTGTCTCCAATTCTTTCATGATATTAAATTGTTGGACAGGGTGAATAACCCCCTATTTGTTGGTATAGGCTATTTAACAAACCAATACAAAAACCTCAAAATAAAGCGTTTCAAAATTTGAGTTGTATTGTTTCAGCTGTTCAGGTTAGGGATTTCAGGTGTTTTTCATTATCCTGTTAAATAGTGCATCACGTTGGTTCTATTAAGTAACCCAGTCATACAACATAAAAGAAAAAGTGCCTGTATGATAAACCATTTCATAAGATATAAATTTTGGTTAGCAGTGGTGTCTAAAAGCCACCTGATTTCATTACAAAGTGATTTACTGCAATTTACTATGTAAGTAGTGCCAATATTCTTGTGGGAATGATTTTGTAAATAACTTGGAGACAATAGTTGCCCCTATAATTTGTGTCTAGCAGATATTTTACTGTTATTTTGTCTGATAGAAGTATTGTAGTAGTATATATGTTACGGTAAATGTGATTAATCCGTAATTATATACAATAACCGGTAATTATGCATAATTGCCAATAAATTTGGTAAAATGATAAATTTTTGAAACTTTATCAAATTAACCGGTTTGTTTGCTTAATTTCCAACTCGTAATGGTAAATGTGATAAAAGTCCCTAACTTTACGAAAATTTGTTCAGTTTGCATTAGTGATTGGCTTCTATCAATATGTGATAACCACGTGATTTCAGTAGTAGTTCTCATTTCGTTGCATATAGATGTTTTTTAGCCAACCTCTTGTACTTTATAAAATATTGAATAATGACTGGTATGCTTCAGCGTTTTAATTACAAATTAGTTAATATTATGGATTCTAAGAGAGCAAACAGTGGTTTTCTGATGAAAGAAAGATATGATGATTTGTTGAAAAAAGTGAATAATAGTCAAAACAAAAGTAGTGGGGAAAAACGAGAAGATTATAAAAGACTAAAAACATACGATGTAATGAAAGTATGCATTGTTGAAAAACTTATCTTTGCCGTAAATAAAGACAGCTCCAATGTTAGATTTTATATGTACTTTAGAAATTTTTACCATAATTCATGATGTACATTTATCAATAGGCCATGGTGGTAGAAACAGGATGTTAAAAGAACAAAAAAGTACAAAAACATTACTACCTAAGAAATAGTATTACTTAAATCATTATTTACTTTAACTTGTTTGAAAGTTGTCAAAAAAACCAAGGTACCTAAGAAAGGACTTGTTGTTAGGCCAATGGCCAAGATGCCAAGTGGACCTAATTGACATGCAGTCGCAACCAGATAATGACTTTAAGTTTATATTTGTCTATCAAGACTACTGATGAAGTTCGTATAGTTGTGTGCCCTAAAAAGCAAATGTGCAGAAGAGATTGCATATAACCTAATTGATATTTTTACTATATTTGGAGCCCCCAGTGTACTGCAAAGTGACAACGGTCATGAGTTTAGTAACAAAATCGTAGAAGAAGCTTGTGGAATGTGGCCGGATCTCAAAATTGTGTACGGAAAACTTAGGTACAGCCAGACTCAAAGTTTGGTTGAACGTGCTAACCAGGATATTGAAATTTTGCTAAGTTCTTGGTTGAAAAGCAATCATACCAGTAAATGGGCCAAAGGGTTATGTTTTATGCAACTTATGAAAAATAGAGCATTTCGTGAAGGTATCAAGTGTTCTCCTTATGAAGCAATGTTTGAAACGGCTACAAAATTTGGCTTAAAAACATTTTTTTTTCCGAATGACTCTATTGAAGATCTTAGAAGTGAAGAAGAGCTTCAGGCATTAATCGAGACAGTTAATAACGCTTCCAAAAACACCAATAGCGAAGTAGAAAATGTTTCTAATATGGACAATAATGATCTATTTCAAAATGACTCTCCATCTGAAGTTAATTCTATGACTCCAGACAGATATTTTATATAGGCAATAACAAGTAAGAAAACAGAATTAGTGCCAAAGAAGGTTTAGAATTACAAGCAAAAAAATGTTGAAGGTTTTAAATCTTAAATTTCCTGCTGGTAAAGTTGGTAACATATTGAAACTACGAATACCAGACATTGACAGAGCAAGAAGTGATACCTGAAATTTATTAATGGTGATATTAGAAGTTCAAAATGAAGAGTTTTATCAGTTAGGAACGAAAAAAAAGAAGACTTTCACAGTTGTATTCCAAAAATCAATTTACAATTTGTGAAGAAAAATTTGTTTTTCTTAACGATGTTCCATATCTTGCAATTTCACTTTGAGAATGCGTTAGAAAGACATCTCTTTCTGGAGGTCAGGGATATCAGCGATGTGTTTGATGATGATGATCAGCATGTGTAAGGGACAATACGAGTCTGATAAGTGCAAATGTAAAAAATCTGGCAAACTTAGTAATTCTAAATGTCATAACAGTCTAATATGCTTAAATAAAAGTAAACTTAAAATATTTAGTAATTTGTAGTAATAAGCATTTAACGTGGGGGACCAAGTTGATCGCGTCCATAGCACACTTTAGGCTATACGTGTCCCCTTGGTAATACTAAATGATTAACAATGATGGCAAATGCTTCCCAAAGCCAGAACAAAAACCAAATGAAGCAGAAGAGAAGAAGGAGGAAAGAACCAGCTGCCCTTATTAGGGCAAAAGTCTCAAACCAGACTGCTAACTCTGCACAACACTATAATCACGACACAGGTATAAATACATACCACTGGAACGCAGGTCGATTGACTCAGGCAAAAACAAGGCATAATGAAACAACTAGACAAGTATGACATCGATGTCTTCTTCATTACCGAGCCAATATATCAGAAAAAAACCAAATCTACTATAAGTTTAGAGATTATAAAATCAGTTGTTTACACAAATCTAGAAAGATTGCAAGTGGCTTTTTGGTGGGCGTAAAGAACAGTCTCACCCATAATTTTAAGGTCATTAAAAAATGACAAACAGTGACAAGTCAGAGATAGCCCAAGTAGAAGTATGGAAGAGTAACGTTGGATATTCTATTTATGGAATCTATAGTCCACCTAACAACTGAACTGAACGGCCTGAACATGGACGTGATAAAAGTAAAAAACAGAACAGTCATAACAGGCAACTTTAATGGACATTCAACATGCTGGAGTTACCCAGATAGAAACACAGCAGGAAGAGTAATAGAAAACTTTATCGACTCCCATACCATCCAGCATCTGTATCACCCAAACGATAGGAAGACATACATTCATTACTCAGGAACGTCAACAAACCCTGATCTAGCGATGGTTTCAAGCGACATCTATAACAACACAACTAAACATGTTGCAGAATATGAAGGAAGTGGGCATAGAGCAGTTGTTACCAATACAACAATGAGAACCCATAGTAGACACAAGAAAATCCAGCGTAACTTGTGGAACTTCAAGAAGGCCAACTGGAAGTATTTCCGGGATGCTGTGGAAGTGAAGGTGAATGGAATCAACTTGAAAGCCAGTGCTAGAGTGAAGCTGCAACACCTCTGTAAAATTATATTGGAGGCAGCAAAGCAACACATACCCAGAGGGAGAGTCAAGAAATACAAACCTTTTTGGAACAAGGAATTGGAAGCATTGAGGAATGAGAGAGACATACTAAGAGACAGAGTGGACAAATACAATGACAAAAGCGATGTGCAAGAGTGACGAAGAGTAAATGCACTATATACCAGGCACATACAAGTGGCAAAAAGAAACAACTTCTCCAAGTTCATTGGACAATTGAATTATAGAACAAACAGCAGTAGAGTCCATAGATACATAAACACCCTAACAGACAAGTGGGAGGACAAACCAACTACCCCAATAAAAAGTACATCCAAACCGCTATATTGCGACTTTCAAATCGCCAAAATTTCAAACACCTTTTATAAAGAAGAACATAAGCTGTCTCAACAAAATAAGAAATACGACAGAGTGGTTAAAAAACAGCTCAAAAACACTGCTAAGCAAGACCTTGATATCTTCTCGAAGGAGTACACCATTGCTAAATAGGACATAGCGATATCAAAACTCAAAGTAAATAAATCCTCTGGCCCTGATAAGATCCATTCAAAATTCATCAAAAAATTGGGTGAAGAAACTAAGGAACTACTGATCAAAATATTTAATGAGGTGTGGTCTGGAAAATCTGAAATGTCAGCTTTGTGGAAGAAAGCAATCATCATCCCCATTAAAAAACCAAAAACATCAGGTGATGGAATGCACAACTACAGGCCAATCTCCCTTACTTCAATAATTGCAAAAACAATGGAAAGAATGGTTGCTGCGAGGCTACAGTACTATTTGGAAAACAACAAATTAATCTGCAATAACCAAGCCGGAATCAGGCCTCACTATACACCTATGAACCAAGTGCTGAAGTTCACACAGAGTGTGAAGGATTCATTCAACAGAGGAGAGTCGGTTCTGGCCGTCTTTGTTGATTTCAAGGGTGCCTTCGATACGGTATGGAGATCTCAACTTTTAAAAAAGATCAAAGACTTACATATAACTGGCAATATGTTCTATTGGCTGAAACACTTCCTAAGTCAAAGGTGGATATGCACCGAATGGAAAACGGCAACATTCAAGTATAAACAAACACAGGTGGGCCTCCCGCAGGGCGCAGTTCTTAGCTCATTGTTATTTAACATATACATAAACGATCTCCTCAAAGCGTTATCCTCCAATCAACTCAACTGTGCATTGTATGTGGATGATGTACTGATATGGCTGGCAAACAGCAACAAAGACAGGAAAGTCTTTGACTCACTTCATGATGGGATGAATGAAGCTATGGAGGCGCTGACCAGATGGAGTAGGAATAACAACATGAAAATTAATGTTCAGAAAACAAGTTACCAGGTCTTCTCACTGAAAACAAAAATACAAAACATACCTCCAAGTGGAAAACACAGTAGTCCAACAGCACTGTAGTACTAAATACCTGGGAGTCATCCTTGACAAAAAGCTCAGTCTAAAAGACCACGCAAATTACATCACATCAAAGATCTCCTCCAAAAACAATATACTAAAAAGACTAGCAGGAATAAAATGGGGAGGAACGCTTGATGTACTATGCCAAACCTACAACTCATACATGAAACCAAATTTCCTTTACGGTGGTGAGATGCTTGCTTTGGCAGGCAGTGATGCCCTGAAGAAACTTGAAACAAGCCAGAACAACTGCCTCTGAATGATAACGGGTGCCGTGAAGACCACACCAATTGCAGCACTGCATGTCTATACCAACACCAAACCATTGCATAATGAATACAGGTGCAAAACTATGATAACATATGAGAAGATTCTTCACAGGAAGTACAATAACCCACACCAGCAGAACAAACATTAAAAACACAAACAAGTTTCAAACACCTGATGCTTAAATGGAGATCAAGTGGTATGGTGATCGAGGAGCCTACACAGCTGAAGAGTTCTCTGGACTACGACAGGTACAACATAAGCACTCAACTTGTGGAACCAATAAATAAAGCCAAGGACAACCCAGTCACAGTTGCACAAATAACTTTGGAGACTATAAACAACCTATACCTATCAGACGACTGGTTGCTAATATACACTGACGGATCTAAATTCAAAGGTGAAACAGGAGCGGGAATATTCTGTGAGCATTTTTCTCACTACTATGCATTAAGCTCGGACACCACCGGTTTTTGAGGCGGAATTGTTTGAAATCGATGAGGCATTGAGGCAAATAATAACAAGGCCATGGTTGAATAATAACATAGTGATATTAGTTGACTCTAGATCGGCATTACAAGCAATTGTTGACAACACATCTGCAGGCTCTATGATAGAATCGATCCAGAAGAAATACAAAATAGTTAAACACATTACCAAGGAATTGGTACTGCAGTGGATCCCGTCACATGTAGGCACAAGGGAATGAGCGGGCAGACAAGCTGGCCAAACAAGGAACCCTTATAGTGCAGAAACCAAAAAGAATGCTCACACTGGAGGCTAGGATTATTGCACACTGAAGCGAACATCTTATCTTGAATTTACAAACAAAAAAGTCAAGGAAGACATAAAGAATAAGTCTTATGAGAATGTATTCGGCTTGTATGGGAAGGTCAAGGACCTCCAGAAGAGGACATTCACGGTCTTTCGGCTGACAACTAGACACCACTGTCTGAATGAACACCTGAAGAAAATTAAGATATTAAAGTATGACAACTGCACATTGTGTGAATGCCCAGACACCATCATGGACAAGGACCATCTCCTGGTCTGCAGAAAATTAGATGAAGAGAAGAAGAGACCTCCCTGGCCTCTACTAGGAAGCAAGATCAAAGATGGTGTGAACCAGCAGAAGCCATTGGAAAACAACAGCATTTAATGTTATTTAAAGAAAAAAATTCCTAGAATATGGGCTTAATTTGTTTTTTATATGTAACTGAAGTTTGTTTTTTTAAGTGCAACTTTTTTGTACAAGTTCATATAAATTGTATTTTTTCACTTCACAACAGCTGCCAGTCTCTTATTCAAATTTTGTTCAGGCTAAATAAATGTATGTGACTTAAAATAACCATTTATTGACTTTTTAACTATAAAATATAAAATATTTTAATTTGTGGTCTATTATGCCATAGTGTCCAACAAAAAAATATTTATCTGAGTAGTAACTACTCTCTTCTACTGGCTCAATCAGTCGTGATATTTATCACATTTACTATAACGAGTTGAGAATTATGCAAACAAATCGGTAAATTAGATAAATTTTCAAAAATGTATCATATTTACCTAATTTAGTGGTGATTATGCATAATTACCGGTTATTATACATAATCTCCAGTTTATTACTTTTACCGTAACATATACATGTTTTCAGTATGTTGTGAGTTGATTATTTGAGTGTGTTATATGATGAATTATTTTATATTATTATTAAATAACATTATTATAAATTGTAAGTGCCAGTCCCAATCTTTTATTGTATAGTGAGGACATAAGATTTGTAATAAATGAAACAGTTTTGTTTTTCTCTTTTTGTTTTGAAATGGTGGTTGTAGAGTTTTATATAAGCTTGTACATGTTTTTGTAATTTTTTCTTAGTCTTTAGAAAAAATAACATTCTGTTTCCTTAATAACATTCTGTAACAACACTAATCATCACCTCTTATAATGTGTGGCACCTTGAAAAGGACTTTGGACTGCTGCCATATACCACTGAAAATGTGAATGAATCCGTGATATATGACAGTATCTCTTACAATTTGCTATAAACTAATTTTAATACTTGAGCAATATTAGGGGAAAAACTTGTTTAAACTCTATAAGTCATAGTTTACTATTTTCCCTAATGCCTGTTCACATTCCTCCTTTGTAGATTAGAAGCTGCATTAGAACTTCATATTCTTGTTTCTTATGTGTTGTATTCATTAATTAATTGTCTATACAAACTAATTTAGCAGTTAAAAATTAAAATTCATCTGATTCATTTGTCTGTACAAAAATTCATTGTTGTACAAAAAATGCATATTGTATTCATTTTCAGGATCCCCAAGTAATTGGGATGCTGGCTCCCATTATACAAGCAGCTCAACTTTTACAGGCCCGCAAAACTGATGAAGACGTCACTTCAGTCTGTGAAATGTGCCATAACATGACTGCTCATCAAGTAATAAATATTATAATAGTAATTTGTAAAAAAAAACAGAATTTTATTTAGCCTAAATATGTTTACTACTTAATCTGCAGATTGTAAATTTTATTTTAAATATTTTTTGTATAAAACTTTTTTGTTAATAGTAGTAAAACATTTGTTAGTAGTAAATTATTGGGATAATTTAAATTTTATTTATCTATTTACATGTATCTTATATACTTTTTTACATTTAATTGTTTTGTATACTTACACTTTTTTTTGTTACATTTCTAAAATTAAACTTAATATAAATTTTGAAGATTTTATTCAGTTTTGAATTTTAGTAGAATTTTGAATTAAAGTAGTCCTATTGCCTATTTATCACTAAGTAATAAATCATGATAATGTTGTAAAATACTTATAAGCCTATTTTAGGTACCTATAGAAATAACATTTTTACAAATATCACAATTAAACATTGAAAATAATTTCATTATTACTTTTTTAAATATAGGGACACCTAAATTTACAACAAAACTATATTAGGAAAAACATTTACACAAAACTCGAATATGAGTTTATAAAAATGCAATGTTAACTCAGGTAAGTATATTTTCATAAATAATTCAACAATTTCAGTGTCTTCAACTGACAACATAAGCAATAGTTTATAGAAGGTGACCAATATTTGACTAACCAATCAGTCTGCTATGTGTCTGAACGGCGCACCTCAGGGTGCCGCAGCTACTACCTGTCCTTTACCTTTATCATTAACACTGATCCCTTGTCTAACTTGCATAAAGAATGGATGTTAATCAACAAAATAAAACAAAAAATATTTTTCTGTGAACTATTTTTAAAGTGCTATATATTTATAAACATTTACAGTACAGCAGTATGTAATTAATGTAATTAACAATGGACAAATAGATAAAAGAATGATGGTAAATTGAATTTTCACTGTACTTAAACTCCTTTATGAGTCGTATGTGGTTGTTTACCTATGATAAGTTCTTTATAGCTACTATCAGCTATTAGTTAATCAGCTGATAGTACTACTATCAGCTGAATCAGTTATGTTAGCTGATAGTTAATTTTGAAATGGAATCTACAACTTTTATTATTTGTAAAAATTTTAATTACCAATAAATTACACAGAACAGATTTAAAAATCAGTTGACGTTTTTCTATTGATTCAACTCTACTTTTACTGACATTAAACACAAACAAAAAAAAAATTTACTGACAACCCCCTTGAACACTGTTTTAAAATTATTATTCTAAACTGTTTTCTTTACCATTTCTTTACTCATTTTTATTACACATTTTACTAATCTGCTAACAAATTTTATCTGTTTTTGCATCTCTTATATGAATGAAATAAATATTTCATACTCGGTGGCATTTTCAACAAGCATAAAGTTGGTGAATGACAAAGTTGGTGGGTGAATGTAATTTATGGTTAGCTCGTAGATGCAGGTACTAAGTACACAAATGCATAATTGCAAACACAAAGCTGGAGTGGCCATATTTTAAAATGGTACTAGCTTAAAAACATGCCTTATTAATTGTCCTTTATTTTTTACTAACATTTTTTATATTAATGTTTAAAATTCTTTATGTAAATTACTTATTTATATATTCATTAAAACAATAAGAATTATTAAAATTAATATATTTTTTATAGATTATAAAACTTCTTAACCTGTGTACTCCAACAAATGACTTTGAAGAACGTGTGTCTATGTCTTTCATTCGTAAAATTCAACAGAAACTTAAAGAACGAGAGGATTCACAAAATCAGGTATTCTTAGTTGTAATACTTTCAAATTAAAATTTAATAGCTTAATTTACAGTGTTTGCTTAAGTATTAGCAAATGCAACATCTAATGTTTGTAATGAAGGTAATGTAATATATATGGCAGAATCTCGTTTATCCATGAACAGATTCAGCCAATAGGAAAACTTAGGGTACAAAAGTGTATATAAATCAACAGAATGTGATTTAGTACGTTTTTCTTTCTAATTTTATATAAATATGAATTGGGGTTGTATTTTATTATTGTATTTGTTTTATATTTCATTTTTAATTTAATGTTTCTAAGTTGTACATTTTACTATATATACAATAATGTTTTCAAAGTTACCAGGATCAAAATTTACTACAAAGATGCAGTACATCCAATACTTTAAACTCCATTGGCTTACAGCTAATAAGGATACCTCATGTGCTGGAAAAGTCACGAAAAATTATTAAAAGAAAAAGTAGCATACTAATTTTTCATTGTAAAGCTACAAAATGAAATAGGTTACCAACCTAGACATCTTAAAAACCACTTGTTATGTATTAGAATAGAATAGATTTTTTTGCTGTAAGACAAAAAGCAAGTATGCTATCATTGCTTGAAAAATATTGAAGAAAATTTTTAGAATAATAGAAGAAAAATCATAGCTATCTTTAGAAAAACTGGGGGTAGAATAAATAAAACATAGCTTTGAATGCCTTACCTGGTTCTGCTAAAGTCACTATTATTGAGACTTGAACAATAATTCAATAGCCCTGAACAAAAATTGAGCGTATGCAGGTTCATAATGAAGAGTCATTACAATTTTATAAACGTTCTTAGTGAGTTTACAATCATCAGCATGACTGGCTGAAAAAGTGGCTTTGGCCTTAAATTACTCCTCTGACTATATTCAAAAGTCTTAACATTTTTGTTATTATTATTAACATCATTATGGAATTACGAGGAGTGTCTCAATAGTAAGTTACACTATTTTTTAAAATTTTCTTGGTAGGCAGTAAAGATCCAGAATTCACAAGGAACTTTAATCTGGGTGTAATGACAGCCCTCAAAATGACGTAGACTACCTTAACCACTCTGACAGTCACAAGCCAACAACCATGGAGACTCCATTTCCTCCTACCGCCAATTGTGAAGTTTGTTTTGCTTTTATTCATTGTTTCAGGAATAAAAAGAAAAATGCGACAAATTCGAAATCGCTTGGTGCAAGGTCAGGAGAATAAGGTGGATAACCTAAAACATCCCATCAAAACTGCTCAAAGAGAGCTTGAGTGTCACAATCATTGTGTGTGCGAGTGTTATCATGGAACAATGAAACTATTTAGCTCAACTTTACCCACCTTTTGTTTAGTTTTATTTCATAACATCTTCACCATACACTTTGCACAACTCATTGTGGATTTCAGTCATACTTTTATTTTTTGCCCTAAAAAAAACATAATAGCACTATCTTCACAGTCATTAGTAGAGCAAGTAGAATCATGGTTGCTGTCACGTGTCTACCCAGGCGAAAGTTCCCTGCGACTCCTGAACTTTTCCTGCTTATTGCGCAGATTTAAAAAAATAGTGTAACATACTTTTGAGATGCCTTCTGCACATTAAGGAGACAAGCCTGACTAATAACTTTTGAGACTTTTTCAGTCACCTACCACATGCCAACTATATTTTGAAAAATCCCCATCTACTGAAACACCTAAAACAAATTTAAGACAGCTCGCCACGTTATACATGAAAAATATCCATATTAGGAGTAGTTTACATATGATCAAATTTCAATTATTCGTAGAACAATTTATCCGTGGTAACAAAGAAATTTTTTTTAATATATTTTTTGTACAGTGAAAAAATAAAATGTTTATTTTGTCTTTAAAAACAAAATAGTGAGTACACAAGGAAAAGTTGGAATCAACAAACAAAACCTATGGTTTATCTTTAAAATCAATCTAAATTTTGAATATGATAATGTTAAATAAAATTTTACTAAACAATACACACATCTACTGTTATTAAGTAATTGTGTACACTTTAACATGTTATACCGTATAAAATTGTTCGAAATAACCAACATTAAATTTTAGATATGTTTCATATATCAGAAGTAGACAGGTCAACAATAGGTGAGGAAATAAATAATAGTGTGCTGGGCTTATTTGTCTCTTGGCTTGCTAAGCATACATGCTAAGTCATACATCTCAGTACTGTAAATCATTCTTTTTCATTTAAATAGTTTAATTTTATTTATTATTCTTGTAAAAGAACAGGTGATGTTGACAACATTATGTCCATTATAAGCTCTTACTCCCAGCTTACCGAGTCCCTTGTCGCCAGTATTACAAGTCGAGGTTTGATATAAAAGATGAATTTCTTCTGAAACAATAAGGTATTTCACTAGAAATACTCATTTGGACAACATAATTGTATTTGTAGCTGCTGTATTTTTTGCATAGTTTGGGTTACACATCATAATTTTCTAACTTACTAATTAGTCAGCAACGTATTAAGCAAATACAAGGGTCCTTGATATATACCAACATATTGATAGGGTTGTAACAGTTGAGTAAATTATAAGGGCGGTAACTGTGCACGTTTGGAAAGGTTTATATTTTTCTTACACTGAAATAATATGGTTCCAGTCTCTTACTTTTAAGTTGATAAATTGTTGCAGGATAAAGTAGATTATTAATGTTTATCTTTTTTCACAGACATTACTGATGGACACCAAATTCAACTTCTCCGTGAGATTTCCATTCAACCCTTCAAACATAAGCCTAGAAGACATTGACATTCCAGATTCATTGCATCTACCAATGTTGAAAAAGGTTTAAGCCATTTGTTATTAAGCCACTTACTACCCGGTTTAGTCTAACCTAACTGTGACTACAATTGGCTGTTTTCTTTGTACTTAGATAGATTATTTATTGATTTTTGTTGTATTATTTTTTAAAACTTTAAGTATTGTTATATATTATTTATTTGCAATATTTTCAGTATTTATGAGTATTTATTATTACCATTCAGTTATTCTATTCAGTATATTAATACAACAGATAATTTTAATTAGTCATTTATTATTTAAATGCTGTCATTTTCAGAGTACAGTAAACCTTCTCACATTCGGTCCCCTGATTTTAGGAACATCTCACATCCAGTCCTCTGATATTAGGATACTCCAGTATCTGGTCCAGTCTGTGGTTTCTATTGAACAAAAATTTCCATTAATATTTTTAGGCTTCAGAGTGAAGAAATATATTTTTTTAAATTTTAAAATTGCAAATTAATAAAAAATGTTTTAAAAAACTTTGCAAAATTTTGTTTTTTGTTCTTACAGCAGTCTGTAATGTATTTCCATAAATGTAATCTGTAGTAAATGTAAAAAAGAATGTCACTATGAAAACAAAGCAAAAAAAATTCTAAACAAGGATTTAAACTAAAAGAAACTAGTATGCCTCAATCTTTACCACATACGTAATGTAATAAAATATATTGTTAGATGTTTGTATAACATGTATTCGTAGACAGAGAAATTTGGGATTAAATTAAATATACAGTAATATAATTAGCCATGGTGTTACAGAGTGCAGCCACAGTATCGTGATACCTCAGGCTCTTTAAATGGTATAAGTATTGTCAAAATTTGTAATACCCAGACCCTCCTGCCTCCAAACTATCCTTAGAATAAGAGGGGTTTACTGTGTTATATTTTATTTTTAAGTAAACTAGGATAGATTACATGGTTTTAGAAACACTAAGTCAAATTGTAGTAACATTATTACATTCCATTCTGGTGAAGATTTTTGTTAATAATTAAAGAATGCATTATTTGTAAGTAGGAATACTACATTCTGTAAAATATAATATTAATGTAATATATATATATATATATATATATATATATATATATATATATATATCAAATTTAATATATTTTGAACAATGTTACCAGCATTCCAAGTTAAGAACATGGCATTTAATGTATTGTACTTAGTATAACATTACTACTATTATATTCCAATTCTGATGAAAATAATGTTTGTTAGTAAATAAAGCATCCATTACTTTTAAACTAGCAATAATTAATATTGTCACACTCTGGACAATAAAATATTACATTTAATACAATGGTATACTAGCTACATACTCATGTTTTACAACTAAAAACTGTAATTTAAAACTCCCATAATTTTTTTAACTTGTTTTTATTCTTATCATATAACCTAACTATATGCTTCGCTAAACACTTTAAACTATCTAATCAGTCTTTTTATTATCTATCTAGTGAATAACTATGGCAAAAAAATCCTCTTAGTTATTCCATAAACTAATTTATTAGTAAAACATTTACGTTAAATTCATACCCTGAATTTAATTATGAAGTAAAATGCCCTGTTATTATCTTAGTGGTCATTTATAAAGTAGTTTGAAGTATTTTTTTATTATTTTTTATTGAGGTAATTCTTTTGTTTATGTTTTACATTAAAGTATCTTAAGTCTAAATGATGGTGGACACTAAGATAAAGGATGTTTTCAACCAAATTGTATAGATATTGGTGAGGTTCCACAATTACAGCGATGAGTTAATCAGTGAGTGATTATAATTTGGTTATACTATAAAATATTAGGCTAATACAGAATTTAAATTAGGGTAATACCAAATTTATAATTTCAAAAATTGTTATAATCTAGAAAATTGTATTTTCTTGTTAAAGAAACCTTAAAAGGTTAACTAAATATTTGAACTAAGTGTCCCTAAGTACATTTAGTAGGCAATGGTATGGTAACTTTTGTTCTTAACTATGTAATTTGTACTTTGTATTGAGTGTAAATTTTAAAAAGTCTTATGTACAATATTTTAGACTGATTATAGTCATAAACAGAAGCTGTTAAAACACATGTTTCTTTTATAAACTCCATATCTGAGATGTATCATAACGCAGCAGCAATTGTATTTATTAGTCAACTAAACAGTTAGTAGTCTATGTATAAGTATTATTGTGATATAATGGCTTTATGAAAATGAGTAGTACGAAGATGTTTGTATATTTATAAATAACTGAAATATTATTTCAGTAAGAAGATTTAGGTTTAAAGACATTGTAAAATACTAAAAAATGAAGCAAGAAAATAATACAAAATCTGTTTTGCTCTATAACTTATTGTACTGGTTGGATTTGATAAGCAGCACTTAGGTTCAAACCTAGTTTCACTATTTTTAAAAAAAGAGCTATTTGAAGATGTTAAATTTTTGCCAGTAATCAAAGTCATTTACTGATCCACTGGTAAATTTAGTGGTGTAAATATAGATTGGTTGATTTTTTTAAATGGTATATAAAACATTGTATTTATAGAATCTGTATTAAACTTTATTCTAATAGATACATTATTGCCAATCATTCAAAATAAAATACCATTATTTTTATCTAGTAATAAAAAATTGATACGAAATCTCTAAAATGTGTAATATTAAATTATATAATACTTGAGGACATCTCTACCTGTTTAGTCATAACTTTTTTGGTTGCTTGTATCTGAATATTTGCTGACTATTTAAGATCTCATTATCATTAATCAAATAACTTTTTCAAGATTGTACTGGGTGTTACACTATCCCAAGGGATTGTACCAGATTTTACAATTTCCTGTAGGTTTCAAATTTAGGGCTTCATAAAAAATTGTTGTTTTCCTGATTCAATGATCTATTTTGTTCTTGAATTTTCAAAATGAAATTATATATTAGATCGAGCCTTTGGCTCACTGTGGGTCTTTCTTTATCCTGTAAAGTAGTTTGTATCAATGTGTAAATCTCCAATTCCTGTGTAGGTAACATTAGGTTATTATATTTCGTTCGTTTCTAGGTCAGATTTTTTTAAGCTTAAAAGTGAAAAAATTTGTTTTTTATGAGATACAAATAATATTTTTGAGTTTGAATAAAATATGGTCCTAACTTTATCCTATTAATTAATTAATTATATTGCATTGCCTGATCTCCTATGAGGTTCAGCTTTGCATGTTTAAAAAATTTCCCTCAGGAGGCGTTATAACCTTTCGACTTATTTGACAACAGAGTATAGATGAAAATAATTTATCTGAAAGTAGTAAAAATGTCTACAGCTCAAGATTCCTATCATCATTATGATTAATTGTGAATAACAGTTTTGTCCTCAAAATGTTAGGAGCATTCAGTAAGGTTCTGGGGCAATCCAAAATACACTCAGTAGATATGAATTTTTATAAAATGTTCTTAAGTAGAAACAATATTTCTAACTGCAATTTACTTTTTTCAAACATTTTATTTTATTGTTTAAATATTTTTTTTTATTTTGCGCTATATCTTGCTTTAGTTTTTAAAATAAAATCTGTTCTGTTTATTTTTTTTATATTTGTTGTGTTCACTACAAAAAACTAACTTATAAAAATTTGTTATAACACCTTTATATTTTTGAATCTTGGTTGTATGATTTATCTGCAAGTTAAACAATTTGGTTTATAGGGGCATGTGACAAAAAGTATGACTCTAAATTTCAGGAACTTTAGATACAATGTTCTATCGATACATGACCTAATTTCTAAATACAATGACTAAATACAGTACAATTTCTAAATACAATGACCATATTTTATCGAATCTCCTCATTTAGCTACATGTAAGATTTTGTTTTAAGATATGTCTACTATATTTAGAATTTGTCATAATGAAATAAGGAATATCGTTTTTATTCAGACTTCACAATTAAATTGAGTATTTAGCCAGATAATTCATTAAACATGATCTCAAATTTCACATGAAGCTTACCGCTTGTTTCTTGCATAAAATATGTCTCTTGATTGAATTTGTTAGCACTTTTTCTTGATATTGTAAAAAAAAAATTAATTTTATTGGAAGGTCTCAACATATGTTCAGTCATTGAGAAAATTAAATTGCTAAATGGGCAGCTCTATTCCCTTTGTTCAAGTGTAAGGTTCAATTTTTTAGGTGAAAAAGGTGTTACACAGTTTTAGGTAATAGATAAACAACAATGTTACTATTTGTGAGTATGTAACCCTAAAATTTGATAAAATGTTTTTATATTGGTACAAATTCTGTATGTCAAGTTCTAACTCAATTGGATGATTAGAAAACTGTTAATTGCCCTCCAAAAATTTTGATGACCATAGCCACATACAAACAAAATCAAAACTAAATAAATAATTTATTAATTATGCAAATCTATAATACCCAAATCAAAGGTTAATTAACTTTGTAAATTGTAAAAAAATAATTGACTGCCATCATCGTAAAAAATTTTAAGAAAGGCATTCCTTTATATTTATTATTATTTTCTAAAAAGGTTTATTAAATGTCTAAAATTTTGAGTTTGATGTATCTAGAAGTCAAAGATTTTTTTTTCATTTAAAAAAAGCAAACTTTTCCTCCATCTTTAACCATGTAAATCACATGTGGCAAAGAATTACTATTTCTATATTTCTTGAAGTTAACTTCTTTTTTTTTTGAAAGATGAAAAATTCGCATGATGCTAAGTCAGGTGAGTATGGTGAATAGGGTACAAGTGGCATCTGGTTTTGGGCCAAAAACTGCCTCACTGAGATAGCATTGTGAGCGGGTGTATTGTCGTGGTACACACTCTGGTCTTTGTTTCTCCAAAGCTAAGGCGCCTCAAAACACTGCGGTTGAAGAAACTGTTTGTGGTCTAACTACGTGGGCCGAATTCCTGGTAGACAATCCACTTATGTTGTATAAAATCAGTATTGATTTTATGTTACTACGAATCTGATGGGCTTTTTTCAGTTTTGGAAAGTACCACTGTGACAGATTAGATTAGATACTAGAGGAAGGGATAATTCAACCCCAGGCCCCTAGTTCAGCAGATTGGTGCCTCTAATACATTCTAACAACCCACCAACTAGCTCACTCTGCTGAAGATCCCTAGGGTCTTTGAAACCAAAAATCCCTAGCCTCCTACTAGGAAGAGCTTTACAATCATAAATTATGTGACCTGCAGTTTCCTCCTCTTTCCTGCACAATCTACACACGGTTTTCCATGGTACATACCTATCCTGTTCATATCCACCCTCAGACCACAGTGCCCTGTTATAAGCCCCATGATCCTCCTGATTTGTGCTCTGCCCAGGACATCTGCTCCTTTGAGTTCTCCAAAAGGAACTTTGCTTAAGAGGTGTTTACTATGGGATAACTAAGGTTATCTCATCTTACCTGGTGTTGATTAGTAATCCACCTATTAATAGCAGACTTGGCCAGCTCAGGTCTGATAAACTTAGATTCAGATTCAAGTCCAGCCAGTCAGTCTGCCTCCTCATTACCCTCAACTCCCCTATGCCCCGGAACCCAGTGAAGAGTTACCCGGTTGCCCAGGGACAGGGAGTGCTGTTTTCTGCCAGCCCAGTTTCCGGGCCGAGATTTCTTTCTCACCTCAGACCCAGAATTACTTCCATCAGATCTTAAGCCCCTTTGGGTGTAAGAAACCAGCTTAGTTGTCCTTGACCCCTGATCTTACCTGTCTCATCCCCACTGACTGTTATCTCATCTTTTGGGATTTACTTTTTGGGTTTACTGGCTCCAGATCTTACTGGATGCCCCTGAGCTGCTGCCTTTTCTCGCCACAGTCGGCACCTTTGTGCTCCTGACCGATGTTTTACAGCCCTTCTAGTCAGAGTGAGGTGTTCAACCCCATCTCTCACTCCTTCAATAGCAAGTTAAATGGATCTGACCAACAGCCCCCAGCACTTTGAACGACTCACTTCTGACAGGAGTCAACGGGAATAATTACACCCCCATTTTCCTCCATTGTTCCATCCATACTGTTGTTTCCTAGGTCCACCTTTGCAGATCCCCCAGAAATACAACAGACACAGTAGGACTGCTTGGCAGCCCCACAGTCGACTCCAATACAACACTGGTGGATTGAGTTTAACCTCAGTATCCTTCTTTCCTAAACTCTCACTCCCCAGGTCCACCCCTAAAAGTCCTCCAAGGTGTGTATTAGTTGATTTTGATTTTTGAGTATCCATAAATGGTCCCATGATCAGCTAGGGAAAAAAGAAGTCCACCCATGCAGAGCCCCTCATGCATATGTAAGATTAATTGAAACTGGAAGTCACCCAGTATCCAGAGTTCACATACTAAAATCTAGGCTCCCCCTTAGCCATACAGCCCCAGCGTATTCTGATCCACCTTAGCTTGGGATAGAGATGCGTCTATGCTTCAACCATATTGTTGCTATTCCTTAACAGGTTAAATCAGATTAAACCAATATAACTCTGAGAGGTTAACCTCAATAAGTTACCACTCTGTACCGCGTGGAGGCGTGTAAGTTTGGTCTTAAGTCTAGACACATCTCCCCCCAACAACTGTATGGTATGAAATACTATGTCAAGACTCATTCACAGAACACTGTGACAATTGCTGTTTCGTTTGCTTATTGTAACCATAAACCCAGCTTTCATCGCCTGTAATTATCTTAGACAAGAAGTTTGGATCCAAAGGTGGAATCGTCCGTTGGAGTTCAGTACAGACTTGCTCTCTTCTGTCACACTGGTCTTGTATTAAAAGTCTAGGAACAAACTTGGCTGCAATTCTTCTCATGTCGAGTTCAATTAAACAAAATGTATTGGAATTCCATTCCGTACAACATTCCAACAACTTCAACCAATTAGTGGATGGTTTGTCTTCTGTCCTGACTAGAACAGGATTTCTTGAACTCCAGCAATGTTTTTCTGAAGTTTTGTTAGTTGATGGCCTACCTTTATGTTATAGTCTTCAACAGACTCACAGCCCTCTTCAAAACATTTGAACCATTTGAAAGTCCTTTATTTGCGTAAAGCTTCATCTCCAAATGTTTGACCTAACTTTGATAGGTTTCAGTAGCAGTTTTGTTCAGCTTACAACAAAATTTAATGCAAACAATCTGTACTTGGCTGTACATATATCCAAAATAACTTAGTGTGGCTCGCTGTTAAACAGAGGATTTCATTACATAACTTGTGCTAGGACTTTGCACTATGATTCATTCCCATGTTTCATTCAAATTCCTGAAACTTTCGTACTCTAGGTTATCATGCAGAGTCAATAGTCCGTATCACATAGATTGCTGTGTTGAGTTCATTTGAACTGTAATTCTATATGTTGTTCATCAAGCTGTGGAGGTCACACTTGGTTACAGAGTAAATTTCATACTCCGCCAGAGAACATAATGTTCACATTATTTTTTATGTATGTATAATCAGGATTACAATTTTTGTGAGATGTCTGATTTTCCTCATTTATTGTAGATATTGGTAAATGCTCCTTGAATCTAGTGGCTTATTGGAAATCTTGTTAGCCAAGATGACATGTTTAATTCCTTTCTTTTAGCTGGACCTCTAGTCTCTTGCCATAATCAGTAGATGTATATGTGTGGTTTCACTTTTCCTTTTTAGTTGTAATGATATTACGTTTCATCTTAATATTATGTTGTCAGTTATTTCTGACTTATAACCAATCAGCTACGAAGATATGTTTAATCATACAATATTCTTACTTGAAATTTCCAGTTTTGGAATTTATGTTAAGTAAATGTTGTACTAGACTATTGAAGCTGCTATTTTATGGGTTTGTGGATAGTTTGATGAATGGGTATTATCCGATTTGTTTAGTGGGTTTCATACATGGGGATCCATTTTCTTTTTTTATTGGTAAGGCCAACGAAATTAATTATTAATTTTGTTCTTGACAGTAAATTGTAAATTGCAGTTGATGTTATTAACATATTTTATTATAACTTCCTATTTTCTTGCAATACCATTATATAAATATATCATCCAGTTATCTCAAGTCCTATATAATGTCTATATTTATTCTTGTCATAAAAATGAAAGATTCTTCAACATATCTGTTTTGACTAATGTTTATAATATAAAAACCAGTTTATAAATTTAAAAAATTACTTAAAATCTAGGGTTCAAGTAAGTCAGACTTTGGAATATTCTTTTTCACCATGTTAAAAAACAGGAGAAATGAATAATTTCTCATTATCAGCTAATCGGTAAGAAATTTAAAAATTTCTCCATCATTTTAGAACAATTGAAACCCTTATTTTTTAACACTGGATTCAGGTCAGTTATATTTTTTTATGTTTTTACTTCTAATATTTTAAAATATTTAGGAATAAAAATAATTATTTCATAAATCCTAATAGTTTTCAGATATTCTACTTGATTACATAATAACAGTATTAACCACGTAGAATGTTGACTCCGTATGTCTTGTATTTTGTGTTGAGTATGTCAGTGAGTAACTTTTACCTATATAGATAAATATTTATTTTAATTTTTTAATGTAAGCATGGTGTATAAAATACATGCATAAATATTACATAAAGTTTCATTTATATTATGCCTTTATTACATTACATTCTAATAAAAAAAATATTAATAATTAAACCATCCATTACTTTAAACTTAGCAATAAATAATATTATATTTCTAGAATGTGTATTTTTAAATTATTTACTTAATTAAATATGTGTAAGTTAAATGTTACCTTCATTTAAACATTGTTAATCAACATGTTTACCAGCATAAACATTGTTTATAAAATATGGTAACTACATGACATTTTCTACATACTTATTTATAAACTCCCAATATGTCTTCATTCAGTTTACTTATGTCTTGTTATATTCAAGTAAATATGTTTATGAATTAAAATAACTTTAAATGTATTGTACATTTAACAATGTATTATACACACATAACAACTAGTGTATGTAATTAGTTGCTGAAAAACTGCACATTAATTTATTATATTTTATATATTTAAAGTGTAATTTATTAAAGTATCATAATTGTTAAAGATGTAAATAGAACAAAATAGTTGTTTGTAAACACTACATATTTAGCCTTTCTTAGAAACCACATTTAAATTAATGAAAATACTTTAAAATTCTATGAATCTGGCTATAAGTTGTAACTAGTGATTATAACCTTACTTTTTATGCCAGCTTTGAAGGCCTACCTCACTCACTCTCAGACTATTGCTTTAACTTTTGCTTGTTATATGCTCACAGTTGTAAATTTACATCACAATGAGGTCCTCAGACATTAATAATAATTACAAAAAATAAACAACAATAGTCAACTCCCAATTATCCATGAAATTGTGTGGCTCGAACACTGGACAATATTCGAGTCTGTTGTCTTAGCTCGAGTCTAAATTCTTTAAATAAAATTTAGTAGAATGCAGAAATCTAAGTGAATTCATTAAGAAAAGAAAACTATTTATTTACAGTATTACAACTTAAACTTATTAATAAAAATTATAATACAAGATGAAGGTTGAGAAAAACAAAAATAGACTACCAAGTGTGCATTAATAAAATATCAAATTATGTACAATTTTTACACTCCTGTTGCTTTAGGGTATAATGAATGCTGATCCTTTATCCTCATTTGTTTAACTGGCATAAAGTTTGGATGTTAAAGAAAAAATACTCCACATTGTTTAAATTTTTTAATTCTTTAATATAAAGTAAATAAAGTACAATGAAACTTCGATTAACCGTCAGGGTTGGGCCTTGACCGTAATTGTTAATCGAATGGACGGATAACAGAAAACCCTTAAAAACAACTGGTCCATACTGTATTAGATTTTTTTGAACATATTCAAAAATATTGTTCCATACTGTATAAACTGCAAACTGTGTACTGTGTTTGCCGTTTTGTAAAGTGTATTTGCTTATTGTCAAAATATATTGATTAAAATTTTAAGAAATGAATGGCAGTTAAATTCAGTGTAAAGCAATATTGTCTCATACCAAACTAACTCTCTGTTATGACAAAAGTATGGATCATTATGACCTGCAACATATAAGTTGTATTTTCTCAGTACAGTAGGAAAGACAGACTACCTAGAAGAATGTCTATAACATAGACACTTACAAATAACCAATCTTAGCTGAATATGTGATGTCATTGGGGATGACAGGGCAAGATGTGCAGGGAAAATCCATTTACTATCGAAAACATTGACTTTTTTGTTGCTAATGTGTAGAATTTTGTTTAGTGTAACATACTGCTGGAGTGAAATTTCCCAACACTGGACACTGCTCAAACCATATAACATGTTCGCTGTTGGGAGGGATGCAGTTAGAGCCCATTGTATATAGGCTACCTGATTACTATGGCAAACTGTTAAATGGATATTTTGTGGTAATATTGGAAGTGATTTTTTTTTAAGGCAAGGCTACAAAAATGAAACTAGATTCTTTCTATAATTCTAATATCAGATAAACATACATTTTTAAAGATAAATAGATTTTATATTTGCAAAACAGTACAACCCCTCATAATGGACCATGTGTCCATCTGTTTGGTGCCATGTGCCAGCCAATGACTACATTTCAACAGTTCTGGGAAGTGGGCAATTTCATGTAGAGAGTGAGACAGTTTAAACAGAGTGTAATTTACAAAAGAATAGCCCAAGTAAAAAAAATCTAGATCAGTCCCATGCATAAATAATGGTTAACAGTTGGACTTACACCATCGGCCCAATGTATACTTGTCTACCTATAACGAGTCAACAGCGTGCTAATCTGTTCCTTCTAGTGAATTATGACAAAACTACATGGACAACAAGTCTCATACAGTCTTCGAAGCAAGACGGTCATAGTTTGTCCTTTTTTTTAATAATGTCAAAAGAGAGATGTGGAAGCATCATTTCCACGCCACTTATATATGCAACATAGCATCATTTTTGCTTCCCCCTCCTAGCTACATGTGTTCTTTCCAAAACTGTTTCCAAGAAATAATCTATCAGGAAAACGCTGATTAGTAAAGTTTTGTTGACTTGCATACAAATCAAAGATTTCCAAGAAAAAGCTGACTATTTATGTTTAAGAATAGTCAGCAAGAAGCTGACTATTTGGTATTAAGAAGTTCCGAACCCATGGGACCATTGATTTAATGTCTATTCCATTTGTGAGAATGTCTGCTATTTAAAAGTTTGTTTAAGCCTAGAATAACTTTATCTCATTCAAAAAAACAAAAGTGTCCACTATGAAGAAGAGTTTGCTATTAGAAGTGTCTGTCAAGGGAAGTTTCACTGTATTAAGTAGGTTACCTACTGGTAATAAGAGAATACCAAGCATTATTTATTGGCTTGTAATTTTGCCTTTTGAAAGTGCTCTTACATTCATGATCATATTGACCAATCTTGAATAGTACAACTTTGGCCAGTGCACATAAACTTTGTCAACTATATTGGTTTTTTCTTCTACAAGCAACTAGAAGTTGCAGACAATAATAAGTACAAGATTATACTAAACAATTTTATTTGCAAATAGTACGATAGGTTAGCTACTACCCGTGAAATATAGCGATCCGATGTCACTGTGAAAGAAGTCATTTGTAACTTAGTCATAATCCCTAAAAATACATCTGCAAGTAATAATGGTTTAAAAACTTTCTTGATCTCTTTGTTTGCTACATTCTAGTATTACAGTGGTACCTAGTTAACGGTTTTAATTTGTTCCAGAGCTAAGACTATAATCTGAGCAGACTGCTGTGCGAGTCAGCCTTTACCATAGACATGGAAAACATTTTAATTTGTTACATAGAAAGTAAAAAATATTTGAGTTCTCACCATTAATATGTCACAGATGAAAAATGAAGAAAATTTACAGAACAGAAGTTAGACAAACTTTATTTTAACTAAATTCATACAAACGTAATTATGTCACATATATGCACACACATACACAGGAAAAATCAGTACTATATATTTTTTTAGTTCATACTGTAGCGTTTTAGTTTAGTAGTCAAAATATGTCTTTTACTTCCACTACCTCAAGCACTTCTTTTAGGACCCATTTAATTAATATTCACCAAAAAAATTGAAAACACGATTTAAACAACAATTTGAAACTTGCACATAAGGACAAAACGTTTTGTTAAATTTTTTAATGGGCTAACAAATTAAATACACAGTAGAGAAGTTGATGACACACTAAGTAAAATTAGATACGATGACAGAAAAGGGAATAGGAGTAGGAATTCTGAGAAGAGATAACTAAGAAATATTGTGTAAGTTATTGCCTTACAAGAACCAAACACCCGTCAATCAAATGCTTGTTTATATTAACTCAGCAGCTTGTACCTTCTGTAGCACAGCACAATGTTATTTCTATATTTACATATCTGCTTAGTAATAACTTAACAAAAGGAAAATATTTATAATATATTCTGCCCTTTATCCAAAACTTAAACTGTTAAGTGGGTCATTTTTCATTCTATAAATTAGACCGTTGTCCAGGTCGACCTTTTATCTGGGTATCCCTGTATTTACAAAACAATATATATTCTACCATTTATAAAGTAAAAACTATTGTCAATAATTTAATGAATTAAATTCAGAATAACTACCACAGTTGGTTATTTCACCATCATTTTAAGGAATAAATAGTTAACTTCCAGTACTGCAGAACTTTTTCAAGAATACTACCAGTTGAGCAATTTTAGCTATATAACTATTGATGTGCCACACAAATACGAAGGTAGGTTGAAAAATAATGCACACATGCTTGTAGAACACAAACAAAAAAGGAATATCAAGATCAGTCAAAACGTATATTAAGGTACACTTCTTAAGGTTCAAAATCACATTTATTTTTGTACATAGTCACCATTAAAACTAACACATTTCTTCTGTGTGACAAGTTTTTTTATGCCTTTACTGAAAAATCCTTGCAACCTTTCTCAAATCGAGGATTTGATCACTGCTTACACCTCGTAAGTAAAAGTAAAAGTCACAAAGCTCTCAAGATTGTGAGAATAAGGAGGTTGTGGAATCAGCTCAAACTTCAGGTTTTGTAGAGTCTTTTCAGATGCATGTGAGGTGTATGGACAAGCATTGTCATGTTGCAAGATTATTGGTACCAGGCTGTCTCTAACACGACAAACTCAACATCAACGATGTTTTGAAGTCTATATGTACTATAGAAGAATTTACCGTTGCACTTTGTTCCAGATAATCAATCACAAAAAACTCGGTGAGCATCCCAGAACAGAGTCAGAAGAAGTTTTTTTGTAGATGGTTGTGTTAGAACTTTTTTCCCCCGAGGAGAAGATGAATGTCAGTATTCAGCGCTCTGTCTTTCCTCTTCCGGATCATAATAATGGACCTGTGACTCATCCCAGTCACAATGTTCAAAAGAAAGTCATCTCCTTCTTCACGGTAGCATTGCAAAAGTTGCCCACAGAATTCCAATCAATGCTGTTTGATCTTGTTTGTGAGACGGCGTGGTTCCTATCGTGAAACAGTCTATCCTATCCTACAGTCTCCTAACTGGTCATTAATGAAACCCAACAAATTCCTCAGATATTCCAATATGGTTTTTGATACTCTATTGAGTGATTTGCAAGTCATTTCGAATCAAGTTGTCGACGAATTTGCAATGATCATCGTCCGTGGCAGTGATCGGACATCTGCTGTGTGTTTCATGAACAATTATGGCTTTTTTGGCTCGCAATTTCAAAATTTTATCACCCACCAATTAACAGTAGGCCTACCAACAGAATTTCACCAAAAACAGCCTTAAAACAATGATGAATCTCAGTAAGTCACTTTTTCAGCAGTTAAAAATAAGATATTAGCATGCTGTAATAACTCATGTTGACATTGCACTAGAACACATCTCCATACTTCTGCTGCTCAAAATACACTGGATGAATGCAAGGCCTTCAAACTGTGCCTGCATTTAGAGAGGAAATGTTACTTTCAAATGCACACTATTTAGAGAGGAAATGTTACCTGGCACTTCTGAAAGTCATTTTGTTCGAGTTCTACAAGTATGTGTGCATTACTTTTCAGCCTACCCTCATATTTAATGAAAACATCATTATGGTTTTTGCACAATCCATGAAATATCACAAGTCGGTGACAATTATTCATTTCCCACTTAAAAATTTTTTTTTTTATAATTTATATAACAGTTAGTGTACATATTAATGTAGTGTAAAATAACCTATTTAATGTATAAGTAATAGTTACATTGAATTCAAGACTATAAATGTACATTCCATCTTCAAAACATTTTATGGATTCATGGGAACATTACTTTACAAGCTATTGTAATAAAACAACTGAATGTATGAATGAAATTTTCATATAAAAAATATAGTTTTACAACAGATTGATCCTTGAATTTGAAGCAAAAAGTATTTTGTCCTTTCAAACAAGTATAAACCAGCATAATCAGTCCATTAATCTAAAATCTTTTGTTGTCAGGTTAATTTAAAAGGTAAATTTAAATAGGTGTGTGTTAGTATACATAAATAAATATGCCAAATTTGAAGAAAGTTGAACCATGCATTCATAAGAATCAAGAAAAACCTAATTTAAAAATGACATAATTGTTGTTAATATGAGTTATTCAGGATTTTTACTTGTCTTTTCCTATTATTAAAGCAATTAGTTTAATGTCATTTACTGTGAAATACAAGTTGTTAAACAATTAAATGTAAATAAATTTTTGATCTAATCCCATTTTATCCTACAGTATTTGTTACTAAAAGTTTTTATCCTGCTGTATATTCTACTTCTTTTAAAGAAATGTATATATTATTTATTTAGTATGTAGAATTGTTAATTATGTAGTATCATGTACAGGTTTTATGTATAGTTATATTTGAATCACTAGGAATAAATATTTTGTTTAAATTACAGGATGATTGGTTTAGGGTGTTTAGTAAAAATTGTTTTAACAAAAAAATTTTTCCCACTTTTCATTTGTTTTGATTTGTATAAAATATCATTTTAGATACCATGGTACCATTTATTTGTTATGTAAAATCATCTGATACAAATTATTAGAATACCTGGTAGTAATTTTATAGAGAAGTTATGAAAGCATTTCAGTAGACAGTTCTATTGTACTTCTGACATAAGAGGTAAAGTCAAAAAAATTCTTAAGTTGGAAAATATAAATGTATATCTTGTAATTAATTGTATTTTAATCCATTTTTTCTTCAAGCTCTCCCCTCTTGCACACACCTGTTCCAGCATTTTGTACCATTTTTCGAAACATTCTTTAACAAAATGTCCCTTTAGTTGTTTCAGTACATTTTATTTCACTTCGATTTCTTTAACCTCTCTTTAATTTCAATTTCATTTAATGCATTTTCAGTGCATGGACAATGCTACAAATACTCCTAAAGTTTTTGTGGAAGTAGAAGAGTGCCCATTGCAAGGATCATCCTGTGTTTATGTGACCTTTACAAAAATTCTAGTGGCACTTGTACATTCAGGGCTGGATTTATCACTAGGTTTTTGTTACTGATTGTTCTGAAATTATTTATTAATATTTAAAGTTATTTGTGAACTGGACAAATTAAATAATAATGGGGAATAACAGTAGGCTAGTGGCACATAATAAACTACATTAAGATCTACTAATTGCCTTCAATTGCTCCTAACCCAAACTCAGTAGGTAATATTGACAAAACAATAATCTGCGTCAATTTCACTTGTATTTCTTATCTTGGTTTTGTTCATTTTAAAAACATTATTAATGATTGACAAACAAAATTTGATAGACAGTGTTGGACAATACCACATTCTATTTTTCTTCAGACTTTAAGCCTTTGCATTCAGATGGCCACGATCTGCTCTCAGACAGCTAGGGATATTTAAAGTGTTGACAGTCCTTAGGAGTTGGATGGCGAACCTGATTGGCCGCTCATGTTTCTTTGTCAACTCAAGTGCTATAGTGATCATACTGCGCCAGCAGCTCAGAATTGTTTTTCACTAAAATCTAAAATCTTGGCATAAGGTATTTAATTTTTAAAAAACAAAAACTTTTAGAAAATACTTTTTTATTGATATAAAAAATGGGAAAATATATTTTTAATTATAAATGTTTTGGTTTAACTGTAAAAATATTGTTATATAAAATTTTGTTGCTACTATAATTTTATAGCTAAACTAATACATTCATAATTTTGTTTAACAAAAAAATGTAACATTATAATACTGTTCAAAAAGTACTGATTTTTTTTTTACTTTATATATATATTATGCACTTTGTATACTTAATATTGAATTCTGAGGTTGTTTCTTTATGTTATTAGATTAACACTACAAAGTTGATTGCAGCCAACACAGTAGTCAAATTGGCCTTGTTCTAATAATACACAAGGGAGATAAGCGTAAATCACTAAGTTAAAGAATTTTCTGGTAGGTTACAGCACAATTCAAACAAAATCCGACAAATAAATTAATATAAAAAACATAGTATTTTGTTTATTCAAATGTGCCAATTTACCATCCGCATGTTCAAAGGTTTTAACTTAGCCGGTTACTGCTGGCCATCCGATCTGAGAGGAACATAACTTACAAAAGTTCTTGTCTGACAAAGAAATGACTGCAGTTGCACTGGCCATCTGGTACTCATTGGCTATCTGACCTCATAAGACATATTTTAAGAACCGTGTCCAAATGCGAAGGGTTAATTGTATAGAATATTGATTTTTTTTTTATAATACAATTTTGGAATATTTTGTTCATTTATATAAAATGATTAGTCTCTGAGATAGCATTTCACAGACATCTTGAATCTGGAAAGTCAAAATTTTGGATTCATTGCTTTTGTTATTCACAGTATCCAACTGGCACAAATATTGGAACAGTACAGGAACAAACTTCCACACTTCTTTAAAACGAGACAAAGATGAAGGTGCTATGCCTATTTTTAGCCAAGTTATTGTAAAATTACTGTAAGAGAAACTTCAGTCATATTACATTGCCAGATCTGGTAACAATTTTTAAAGACGTATTCACATCAAAAAATATAAAAATGAAATGGTCATTTTGATATTAAAAAGCCAACCTGTCTGTATTAGTAATTTAATTTTATCATAAGGCAAGTGTTTAAGTAAAAAAATTGTATAAGCCTGTACTAGTTTGTTTTGTCATTACTGTCATTTATAGGAAATACTGTACTGATGGAAGTTCCAGTATGATTTTTTCTCAATTTATTTAATGTTATTTGATTAGACTAGCAGGATTATTTAGTGCCTTCTTTTTAAAATTATAATATATTGGTAGATTAAAATGTTGAACTTTGGCTAAATCTACGTTTTCAACAAAAAAAAAATTTTTGTGTGATTTGGATTTGTTAGGGGAAGTGCTGCAACCATCAGTGCCTACTTCACTTCAAGGAAAAAAATTTTTGGGCCTGCACTTCTTGCAATTTTTTCATTGCCTTATTTCCATTTTTAACTTCTGAACAGCTTCAGAAATCAGTTGATATGAATAACTGTTTCATAAATAACATTTGCTGTTTACTGACAGTGACTTAATAATTAATTCTCAACTAGCATGCTGTCTATAGCAGTGCTGCTGATTAAATGAAATCAAGATTCTAATCAGCGATATCTCTGCCAACTGCTGCATAATAATTTTGAAGACTTTTTGGCTTTACCTTGTAATAATGACCAAAATTGTATAAAAAATATTAGCAAAAATATAAAAATCTAAGATGTAAACATTTATTTATAGAGACTATAAACTTAATAATAATTCTAAAGAGTAATGAGACTGTAAAATAAGTTGTATGTAATAGTTATCATACCCTTAGGAAGTTATGTACATTGTTTTTTTTTTAAGTACAATTTTAACTGTTATATAAACTTTAAGTGACTTTTAAGTTTGTTTTAAAGTGTTTGAATCTTATGAACTGAATTCTAAGTAAAGGTATGTTGTATTGCAAAAATGTCCTTTTCCCAAGGGGTTTTCTGTCTCGTCAGTGTTTGGTAGTTAATAAGACCTTAATTAAATTTTTTTCAATCCCTCTTCAGGAGTTGGATTGATTTTCAGTTAAACTACCACATTAATTTTCTGGTGGTTCTTCGAATCTTGAAGTAGATTCCTTCTTAAATGTTAATTCCAAGTATTGGAAAGTATTTGAATTTGAATGTAGTGTAAAGCTTTAAGCATAAGCAACAAATTATTATTATTAATTAATAGCAAGTTTAATGCAGTACATATACTGTCTAAAACGCTATAAACCCATCAGAGTATATGAGATCCGAATAATTTTAAATATATTTTCATTTGTATATGTCGTTTAGAATCTGCCAAGCCGCCTCGGTGGCCTAGTAGATAGCGTACTAGGCTTTTACCCCGAGGACCCGGGTTCGATTCCCGGCGAGGGCTTGGCATTTTCATACGCTATAAATCATCCCATCATCTGCATTAGCCCAAGTGTGCACAATAGTCGGACGTAAAAAAAAAATAGAATCTGCCAAGAGTCAAAATTACTGTGCGACTATACATTATGAGTAAAAGAAAATAAGTTGCACCTGGAAAATTGTGTAGGTACAAACTTCAGTATTGTACCTGAAATTCTGAGATGATTTTTTTATCATTTTATCTGCTAACTAGTCTTACTCTCTTTGAAATTAACTCAAATTTGGTTACAAAAAGCTGTAAGATACTGTTTCATTACTTGCATAAATTTCTTCCCTTATGGTATAAAAAACACAAAAATTATATATATTTACAGTATTTATAAATTAAGAATGGAAAAAAATTTATTGTAAGTAAGTTAAGAACAATCAATAGTTTTAAAACATAAGTCTTATCCTCAAAAAACCAATCTCATTACTTTTTTAAGCAACCCTTATATTGTTTAAAATTTTTATTCATTAATTCGCAGATAAAAAAAGTTTAGAGTATTGCTTAAACACAGATTTTAATGATAATTTGTGTTGTTCACAATTTGTAACATACCATATATAGCAAATTTGTAGTAAGTTGAATAAAACCAGCATAAAAGGTATTGTTAGTATTACTAAAACAGTAATTGTCACATTTTTTTTAATCATGATTTTCAACATTTTTGTGTTATATTAAAAAAATGTTATCCTGCTAATAAATATATAGCTGAAGTTATTAAACGATGTTGTTAATTTGAACTGAAACATAACGTCTTAAATTACCACTGTTTAAAACGAATCTACACATAAAAGACTGCATCAGTTGGAAGTTTTTGATTAAAGCCCCAATGAATATACTTTGCAATGTCCACAGTGAACTTCTGAATGGCCTGTAATGCCTGATTTTATAATGAAATATGGAGAGCACTGATGTATTTTATAATGACTCCAGTAATTCTTCACTACAATGCTTTTTCTCCTTGAATACTTGAGTTTATTGTTAATTACACATCATATTTTGTGATGACCAGTGATTTTATATTAAAATATTTCATGGCCTATTTATATCACCTGTATTTATTATGAAATGTGCAAGATTTCAGATGATCACTCCAGTTATTCTAAAAAAAATATGCTTGGGTTGGAACACCTGAATTCATTGTTAACCCATTGAATTACTGTGGAGAATATTCTGTAGTAACCACAGTGATTCTACAATAACATACTTCTCCCCTAGAAAATCTAAGTAAACAAAAAAAATGCTCTATTATATTGCTATAATAATTTTGCTTGTTACTACTACAATTTTTGTATAGTTATCACTCAGATTCAGAATATAACACTAAAACCTAGTCAGCTAAAACTTGAAGGAAGCACAGAAAGGGGATTTGGTCAGTTACAAAAACAACTACAGAAATGAACCAATGGCAGTATCAACTGAGAGTTACCACAGCAGTACGAGGGAACTTAAAAACAAAATGACTGAAAATTATTTGGAATTTTTCAAAAATTTAGTTGGAATGTAACGTCAAAAATCAAAAACATTATCACCTAAAAGAAGCTGTGATGCATGAACCAAAAGTTTGAAAAAAAACAGGAAAGCAAAGAGATGGAATATATTGATATATAAACAACTAAAAATCACAAGTTCAATGTTAAAACCCTGTCAGATAATGTTTTCATGGAAAAGTGCAGCTATAATGTACTTGTACTATATTTGTTCAGCCTACTGACTAAATGACTAAAAAACTACCACCTAAAATTGTTTCCTTATGAGTGGCAATAGAAATCACAATTATGATGTAAAAATTTAAAAACTGTCAATTAAAATTTAGAGTTTTTAATAGTAGAATATAGTCTTGTTCATTGTTGAATAAGATTTATCATTTGATATTTTTTTTATTTTTCATATTCTGAAATCATTCTACAATACATTTGTTACCAAATTCCGTTAAAAGCATTGTCACCAAATTCCATTAAAATCTACTGTATTTTTTAATGTCCTATACCTGAACAAAGTATACGAGTTGTTGAAAGCTCCAGAAAAATCTAGTTTGTTAGTTGTAAAAAAATCTTATTCAAGTATGAAAATGTATAACTGCTGTCAGGTTTTTGTTTTTATTTACACTCAATAGAAAATTTCTTTTTTTTTTAATTTGATGCCACTGAATTATCATTTTTCATGTTAATACTGGAAATTTAAAGGGGAATATTCAGCACAGATCCATCTTTTGCACACAGGTACTTTATAACATAAAGTTCAATATTCTGTGAAGTTACCACAAAATGAAGTAAAAGGGTTGCAAAATCTGTTTTCGGCAAATAACTCTGTTTATACTGCATTTTCAAAAAATATATTTACTAAAATTACCTTTAATTTGATTGTTGTTTTACTATTCACTATAAATATTAAACCACAGAGCATGTTTTGAGTTGTATGCTTCTTAGTATCATAATTCCTGCCGTGTTTATTTCAATGAATTGTCATAAGTCTAGAGATGTTTGTGAGCAATATAAGAGAAAAACATTGGCCAAATGTTTAAATATATTGCTGCTACCATTCACAAAAGTTCGTCCTCATTTTTGTCTAAAGCATCATAAATGTCAGAAAAATTATAAACAATGACCTTTCTAGAATATGCGAAAATCACTTTATCTCAAGAACTAACAGCTAATCTAGCAGATTTTAAAAAGTATGAAATGGCTCACAGCCATTTTTAATGATGATATGAAAAAACACCAAAATCAGCATTGTGTAACAAATTTAAGTATGGATGTAACCAGAAGCTGATGTGAACCAGAAACTGTTATGAATAAAATACACTGTAACATTTTACTGTTATTAAAAAAAACTGTCTCGCATTTTTATAACTACAGCAAAACAGTTAATCAAATCTAATCATATGGACTGCAGAAATCCACGTGACTGGAAAATGTACCAACACTTGGTAACTCAAATTCCTAGGGAATTTAAAATTACAGTGGTCCTTCAGAAATTAAAGACTATTTTGATCTGACAAGTTGCTCAGTGCCACCCCTATTGCTGCTATTGTGTTCATTGATCTTCCCACTACTCTGTGCCAATCCAACGCTAACAGCTAGCTACTACAGCCGTTTACTGATTATTTGTGCAACTTTAAAATGTGTAACAATTAACAATCTCAACAAGTGTGAGGTTCGTAGTGTAATACACTTTTTCATTGTGAAAAATTTTCTGTCCTATTGAAATTTACAAACATATAATCAAGAGTTACGATAACGTGATGAATGAAGCTTCAGTTTGAAAATGGCATAAACTGTTGTCCAAGTGGCACTCTGCTTCTTCACAATAACACATGTCCGCATGCTGTTGTGTTGACACAAACTTGCTTCAGCAATTAAGTGGGAAGTTTTTGAACATTCACCTTATAGCCCGGGCTTGGCCCCCGAGTAATTTCCATTTTTTTTCCAAACTGAAGGATGTTTTTGGTGAAAATCACTATAGAAGTAACAATGAACTGAAAGAGAGCATTTCTGAGTGGTTCAACTTGGTGGCAAATGAGTACACAGAAGGTATACAAAAGCTGGTGAAATGCTACAACAAATGTTTAAATTTAAATGATGACTATGTAGGAAAATAACTAAAGTATCTAATGTGTTGTAAAATAACTTTTGTTTCATTATCTTAATAAAAAGTGTCTACAGGAAAAAAAATGTTTTTTTTACTTTCGAACTACCCTCGTACTTCGAGTTAAGCATTCACTACTTTCATAATTCTATATATTTTTTACCCTTTGTTTTAGCACTCACTCCACTTTTAGTTAGCTTCACACTACACTAACTGTTGTAAATAAAGTAAAGTCAGATATGAAAAAATGATCACGTGCAAGAGATATTACAATACGATTTTACAATGTTTATTACAGAGACTCAAGTTAGTCAGGCTTCATGGGAAGAATCAAGGTAACATTCAAGTAACAAAGGCTTTAATTCTCAGGAAGTAATCAGTTTAAGGTTTCAATTGAGACAGTTTTCTCCAATTCTTTCTTTATCATTTTTTTTAAAATAATCTAGGTTTTCTGAAATGAAATGAAAAAAATGTGTTTTCAATGTTTGTATGAAAAAATCAACTGTATATACATATTTACCTGATTGATAATATTTACACCTGCCCCTTTCATAAGTCATTGCAGAACAATTATACAAAAAACAACCAAAGATGCTAAAATGTGGCTGTATACTGGCTCTTTTCCTAGTTTTCTGTTTCTTTTATTTTTAGACCAGTTATAATCAACAGACCAGTCAGTGATGTGAAAATCGCACATTCTTCTTCGCCCAATCCTGTGCTTATTCTGTATATGGAAACAACTTGAGTAAAATGTGATGTTATATTTTATTGTTTGAGCAATTAAAATAATCCGGTAATTCTTTCTGTGAAATAGTGATTTTATACTTTTTATATTTATACCATTTATATTTTATACCATAAAAGGTTCAAAAACCAAACTTAACATGGTGTACTACCATTGTTTTTTTCAGTGCCTTATGTATTGTTTATTTATTTTATATATAAATTATCCAGGTTTAGTCTGATTAAAAAAATGTTACCGTGGAATATATTAGGTGACCAATTTTATAATTTATAAATCTAAAGATATTTCATTAACCTGTAATAAAAAAAACAAGTGGCTGTAAGTAATAAGAATTTATGCTCAACACTACAAAGTAACACTAATGCAACTACCAAACTTCAATCAAACGACAAGCAACACTACATAGTAAGAGTTTATAATCATAACACTCAATAAGTGCTTATAATTAAGAGACACTCTCTTTCCATAAAACATAATCTTGAGTTGTGAAAAGTACGAGCAGTGTCAGCCATCAACCATTCGCACTAGTGCTTGTGATGTCAATGTTGTACAGGTTTGTCTTTTGAATTTGAAGTAGTTGTAAAGCTAAATCTACCAGTCAAAACTAATTTTAATTTTCTTCTGATAAGGTTTTCATCGCATTTAAAAAAAATTGAATTTTCGAGGTTTGACATCAAAATTTGCAGCTTATTCCAGGTTTTTCATAATATATGAAATTTACAGCTTATTCACGATTTCACAGTTGAGTGGTCACTCTGTAGTTTTGACTTAATAGCTACAGAGCCTTTTCACCTCTCAAAACTTTTCATATAGTTGATACAGTAAACAATATATTACTAATATGGTGCTATCTAAGAAGAATGTTATAAACTGTTCATTTTTATTTGCCTTAGACAAAATCTGATACTAAGAACAGATTCTACAATAGACACAAGTCAGCTCAACCAAAGCAGGCTGCTCATTATTATGACTATATTTTTTATTTCCATTATTTTCTTTGTATAAACTTATGAGCTACTATTTCATGACGTGTATTTTGTATTAGTTATTTATTATCAAGTAATTATTTATAAGACATTCAACAGTTATTTATATATGTAACAACTTATTTAGTTTTCAATTTTAAACAGTTTTGCTTTCTTTGTGAAGTTTTAGTAATATCATAGAATTAGAATTTGTAGATGATAATTTTAAATTTTATTAAAAGTTTAAATGAGACAAAAATGATGAAAGTAATTAATAATTGGTTATTGATAAAAGAGTGTTTTTTTTTATTGTTCAGTAGTGAATTAATTTTATTTTCTAATATATATTTTTAGATATATTTAAATGTGTACGATTTCACATGTGCATAGCCTACTCAGATATGTGTACACAGAGAATTAATGGTGTGATTATTAATAAATGTACATAAATTACTATTAAAAATTTAAATTATGAGCATTTTGTAAAAAGAACAGGTTACTGTTGTAACAACAGAAAAGCAATCATTTTAAGCACTTTGAGATAAACTAGACTCTTGCAAACACAAAAATAAGGGTTAACATGTGTACAATATCACTATAAAAATAATTAGCATAATTGGCAAAAAACATTCTTCTGTTATATTTATTTAAAAGTAAACCCTCTATAAATAACCATCAGACATAAACTTGACTTGGTTATTAAAACGCAAACTATTTTTGGTTTTATTCCAGAATCTACTTGTATAATTCATCAAAATTAAACTGAGAAACACTTTCAAGCAATATCAATTTATTCTTGAGAACTCAATGTTATAATAGTAATAATATATTTATTAATTCTAAATTTTCTCTATATAACATACAAATAATATTATTTAGCACTCGCAATAAAAAAAATATTAATAATTATAAGTTGGAATTTTAAGATATTTTCATAGTCAAACTCAAAATAAGCATTAAAATGTAAATGTTTTAAAACAAATAAATCTAACTTTGTAAAAATTACACATAAAACAATTTTGTGCAAATATTTTAAAAATTATTTGGTTGGCTAATTAGCTAATAAAGAAATGATTCGATAGCAAATAAGTAGGTCTTTTGAAAAAGCAGATAAGAATTTGATCTGCTAGCTGTCGGATCCTTTCTTTAGACATGTTATATCCATAATGCAAATTTTATATTACAAAATAAGAAATGGTTACATATGTATTATTAAAAATACAACAGGATTTGAGAACCTACTATTACTTAATAATAGACGTCAATTAATTTTACAATCGAATACGCAAAACATGTAACAAACTTTCATCACACAAATGAAAACATTTCATTAAAAAATTTAATCGAATGAATCTTAAAGTACAAAATGTATGAAAGATAATTTATTAATACCCCAATCTTTGTTTTTACTTATTTTCTTTTTTTTATTAATTAAAAGTTTTCCACTATGAATTTTATCACCAACAAACATTTAAATTAATAGTCAAGCTCAGGGAACAGCATAATCACAAAGTGCTCCCAAGACATGTGTAAATTGGATATAACTCAATGGTCAACTTAAGACAATACTTCTGCCCAAGTCCAAGCCGAACAAATCAATAGAACAAACATAGCTAACTGGCAACTGGCACACCAAATCAGGTAGGCCTAGCTTTAAAACAATTTACAGCGTCCTTTCTTCTTCTTTTTCACCTGGAATTGATAACAGATATTTGTAAATATGTAACAATAAACAAAAGACTAATTCAATAAAAAAGTATCAATGTATCATTGATTGCATATCTAGCTCAACATCATAATTAAAGTAACAACAGTTCAAGGTTAAAACTGAAGGTGGTTTTCAAACCTAACAAAATGTTCTGCAAAGTAGTGCTCTGGGCTTAACATTTGGGCTCAAAGTTAAGCAGTTTTACTCATTTTATATATAAAAAATAGTAGCTCAAACTTGTTCATTACACTGAAAACAACTTTATGATAAAGTATGTTGTACATAAATGATAGATTAACTTTTAATAAAAACTAAACATTCTGTTTTAGTTATTTTGAATGAATGATTGAAAATATATATATATTATTCTAAATCTACAATGAAAGAAAGAAAAACCTGTGCAATATTCAGTAGGGGGGTATCAGTAGGAGCTATCAGCAGGATATATCCCTCCTCTGAAATTTCAAATAAAAAAATAAGAAACAATAAGAAACAGTACAATGAAATAATTGAAAAATTGTTAGATATCAACAAAACCTCCAATTAAAGCTGTATAGTACTGTTTCTTAAATAATATTTTTTAATATTTTAACACTTTTATTTAAATTCATTAATGCAATGTGTTAAAACATTGCATTTACACAAACAAAATATGAAATGATTAATTTTATTGGATAAAAATTGTAATTTAGAGATTAAGAGATTAACTTACTTGAAGAGCTGCACGAGTTGCTGTCTCAAACACTTCTCTTACACCTTCCTTACTCTTTGCTGAACATTCTAGATAAGCAAAAGCATTAATTTTTTCTGCCATAGACCGCCCTTCTTCTGGTTTCACAGGCTCTTGTTTCATTTTACCTAGTTCCTTTATTGTGTTTGGATCGTTCCTCAAATCCTGAATAGAGTAAAATAAATTAATTGAAATATAATAAAGTGCAAATTCGCTCCAAACCCAATTAACTTATAAACCTGCTTAATCAAAACCAAAAACTGGAAAAAATTAGATTAAAAACTAGGCAAGAAAAGTGTAAAAAAAGAAAATTCATGAATAAAGCAGTTTAATTATATGTTCAAAAATGTAAACAGATAAATTACAAGTAAATTTTCAGTGCTTGCATTGCTGCCAATTTTTTCAAAACACATAATTAAAGAAAATTTTGGTGAAAATCCAAAAATAGGAAACATGTTTCAGTTCGGTAACTGTCTTATCTTTACACAGGAAATACTGAATGTGCAGTTCAATCTACATTATTTTAAGAGGAAAAAAGGACAATATTGTAGATTTGTTCTACCAGATGATATATGTAAAACATGTCTAGCAAGCTATGAGACTTAACTGCAAAACCATGTGAATAATCTCCACAAGTATACTTTTATTTAATAATGAAATATCTTTTATCCTCTAAACAGGTTTATAAAAAGTGTCTGATTATACAAGAGAGACACTTTTTGCATCTTAAAACAGTTACAATAAAAAAGCTCATCAAATTTACCTACATAATGTTTTATCTATTTACACATTGTACTACATACTGTGAAAAGGATGTCATAATTATAAAAGAAACCATGTATATATACGAGGATCATTCGAAAGTTAAGTACGTTTTTTTCTCTAGACACTTTTTATTAAGGTAATGAAGCAAAACTTATTTTATAATCCACTTGATACCTAGCTATTTTTCTACAGAGTTGTCATTTAAAATTAAACACTTGTTATAGCGTTTCACCACCTTTTGTATGCCTTCTATATACTCAATTTTTGCCAAGTTGTTAAACCACTCATCAATGCTCTTTCAGTTCACTGTCACTTCCATAGGGATTCCTGCCTAAAAAAAATCCTTTAATTTGGGAAAAAAATGGTAATCATTTGGGGCCAAGTCTGGGCTATAAGGACAATGTTAAAAACTTCCCACTTAAATTGCTGAAGCAAGTTTTTAATCAATGGAGTAGCATGCAAATGTGTGTTATTGTGAAGAAGCATAATGCCGCTCAACAACAATCCATACTGTTTGTTTTGAATGGTGCAACATAGTCGGGGAAGGGTCTGACAGTAGGCTGCTGCATTTATGGTATCCCCTCTAGGCAAGTGGTCAATGAGTAGGACACCCTTTACATTTTTTTTCCAGTGAAAAACCAACAAGGTGATTATCGCGGTCACAAAATTTTAATGAAAAAAAAAACAAAATCAAAACTTTTTTTACAATAAAATTAAATGAAATTTAAAATTTATAAAATTAAATAAACCAATTTAATTTATTTAATATGCACAACCATTATTATTATTGATTTTCGAACCATTTGTGAAGAAAATCTCAACAGATGGAAATGAATTTATTAGACAGTAAAACTCACATCAATACAAAATGTCAGGTGTGTTGTGTCTCAAGTACTCATATAATAAGAATTTAAAGGTTGGCAAGTTGATGGTCCACGGAGGAACAAAACAAAACAATCTTCAAGTCGTCAAGAATACGAAACGTTCTGATGTTTACAGGAGCAGTAGCATGCAGTCATGCTTCATATTATTGGAGCAACTGATTACTAAAAATGGCATTAGCAGGGTGCCATGGCTTACATGCATTTGCAGCTGCTATCTCCATTGAGTGAATAATGGTTCACCAGCCTCGGCGAGAATACTCACAATGGGACTTGAACAAAAAGCATTAGATATAAGATGGACTGTAGAGTGATGGATGTGATCTAACTTCTTTAAAGCTGATGATCGTGGAGGAATATACAATGCTACCTAATATATTCGGTAAAGAATTACAGCACGATCAAACATCAGCATACTGGTCCTATCAGTGCCCCAATGAGAACCACTAAGAACCTCTAACATATCGAGAATCTTGATACACTGCAATTTTAAATCACACGAGGGTTCCACAATAGCCTTTTGTCGAATAATAAATTCAAAAATCGAACAGATGGAGCGGTCGATGGCTTGGATTTGTTGACAGCAACTGAGTTTTAACAGCAGAAAATTTAAAGCCAGTATACTTTGTCCAAGACTGTAATCTATTTATTAACAGCTGAAGTGTCATATTATTCATATTATTATTATCATATTATTCAGCTGTTGCCAACATATACAGTGAAACTGTCCAAAAGTAGTAAACATCAGGCAGACGACTACACATCAGAGATTATTGATTGCAATAGCAAACAGAATAACACTAAATACACTCCCCTGTGGAACACCATTCTCTAAATGGAAACAATCTGATAATGTAGATTCAAGTTGCACCCTGAAATACCTAATACAAAAAATTTTTAATATCCTAACTTGTATACTCCATGATTTTAATGTATTCAGAATTCCTCTTCTCCAGGCCATGTTTTAAGCTTTTTCTAGGTTGAAGAAAATAGCACCAAGCATTTGATGCAAGAGAAAGGCTATCATATTGTATTTATAGAATTTTGTACTGCAGATTCTAATAAACTGATCCATAAAAGACCGCCCTTGCCTGAAGCCACACTGTTCTTCGCAAAGTAAATAATTAGTTTCTAAATACCAAACAAGGTAACGATTTACCATATTTTCTACCAGCTTGCAAAGAACTCTGGTAAGAGAAATAGCTATTGATCAACTGATTTTTTATATTTATTGAAGGCATAGGCTGTAAAAGAAGAAAAGTTGGCAATAGAAGACCCCAGAAGGTTTACAATATCATAAAACTCCGAAACCATTAATCCGTTTGCCTGTTTGAAGTCACAACAATAAATTAGACGAAAGAACCACAGATAGAACGAAGTTTCTTCCAATCATGAGATGAAGGTGTTGTCCTATATTGACTGAACAAGAACAGCAAATCCCTAAATGTAAATGTATGTGTAAAGTATTTATATCATAAGTGTAGTGTTGTAAATGTAAGTGTGTGTCTCGGGTACCACAAGGATGTCTAAACCCTCTCAATAGGTGCAACTAGTCTGCACCCCCTTGCAGGGTCCTTTGGATTCAAAAACACTATAGCCATAACCTTCTTCATACTCAAACTTTGGCTCTTTTTGTTTTTAATGGGGATCGGGAATGATATCATTTCACTGACTGACATTTACATTACTATAAACCCTCAGTTATCTATCTGTAAATTTTGATAGGATGGACTTTTTTCATATTACACTAGAAACCTATTACACTAGAAAGCATGTTACACTAGAAACCTCACACTTGGCGGTACTGTTAATTTTGTCACAAATTTTAAAGTTGCACAAATAAATGGTAAATGACTATAATAGCTCGCTGTTAACAACAGACTGGTATGAAGGAGTGGGAACATCAATGACATGACAGTCGCGGTGGTGCACAGAGTAGCTCGTCAGATCAAAATGTTCTTTACTTTTCGAATGACCCTCATAGATTTTCTTTGGGAACAGCCATTTATATCAGGAAATACTGTTGAGATATAGGATATTTCTTCAATCATGAGAGTGATTGAGCTCTTAAGAAGGATGGTGGTAAACATTTAAAATTTGAAATGGCTACTTTTAATGTTTTATTTGTTACTTTCAGGCTTTTTATTGTGATATTTCAAAGCACTCAAAACACAACAAAATAAAATGCTACAAACTAAAAATGACCTTCAATTTTATCTCTTTCTTGCAAAAAGAAAATTTAATTTTGTTATAATGTATTATCTTTTAACTATCCTAGACTCCTATAAGACTAGTAAATTTCTACACTTCATCCTGTTTTATTTAGCTGGAAATTTAACATGTTAATAATTTTGTTTACCCTTCTTTAGTCTAGTACACTTAAATTTTTCATTGTGTGGATCAACTATAATCAATTCAAAAGTTTTACTGTTCACTGTGTAAAATGACTTCAGCCCACAATGCTATAAAAACTTTCCCACTGGCTGTGTTAAGTTGACTATAGATCCACATGATTACAAAATATGTTATTTTGCCTTAGTATGTGCTGCTATTTGTTGGAAGCTACTGGAACTTTAGTTTGTCACAGGTTGTTTGTTAACAATCTCACAATTGATTAATCATAACCAAGGTCAGTTATGTGGTTTAAATATTTTCACTGATTCTAACTCTATTTTGATTGTGCTACTGCTAATATTTATTTCAGATATTTTTTTATCATAACTTCAGCTTTAAAGTGATTTATTATAGACTTAGAATCCTGTCTGTACTATTGTAAGTACTGTATCGGTGAAAATGTTAATCTATATTCATAATACATACTTTGTGTTCATATTTAGTAAAAAAATAAAAAACATTTCAGAAATACTATTTCACACAATAACAGCAATCCAGTTACGATAGGCAATTATGGATATAATTTTTATGTTGTCAACATAATAAAGACTTTATATGTTGATATTTAGGGGGAGAAAAAATAAAAAACATTAATAACAACAATCCAGTTACGATAGGCAATTATTGATATAATTTTTTACTAAATGTTATTTCAATTTCACCACTGCTGTTTCATTCATCAATAACAAGAGTATTACTGCATCTTACAAAATGAGAGATAATATAATAATAAATATATGCACATTTAAAATAATTTAACTATTTCAATAAGAGTTCCTTTATTTTTTATTTTAAAAAATCTATTGTAGTGCATACTTGAAAATACTTTTTTTAATTTTCATGGGTAGGCTGTAGCACTTAATAAGACCATGTTTCACATATAAAAAAATAAATTTAAAAATATTTGTTCCTATTTCAAGATATAATAATAACAGTTAACATAAATAAAATAAACCAAAAATCAAAGAAACTGTCATGCATAATTAATTGTATAACTCAGTTAACTACTTGTACATTAAAGTGAAAAAGTTAAAATTCACATGACATTTGGCTGCACATGCCTCACGTGTTGATCTATGAAGTATTTTTTTTTAATCCTTCATTTACTTTTTTTTTAATACTATTAAAACTAAAATTAGAAACATTTTTATTTTATATCAAATTAATCAAACTTCTAAAGATCTGACAGGTTTATTTTTTTTATATTTTATTTTTTAAAGCGAAAAGCACATTAAGGCTATTATCGCCTAAACACAACTACTAACGAAACAAAAGGGACGAAAAGGATGATAAAACTTAACATTACTTACAAACTAGATAACATTTATAACATGAATAAATAATTTAAAATCAAAACAATATAAAAGTGGACTGTAAAGTGGTCCTAATCAAACAGAAAGATAATAAATATTATAAAACACAATAAAATTACCTAAAACTAGTTAAAAATAATATAAACTATAAAAAAAATATATAAATACTAGGGGAAAAAATAAAATTAAATATATTGATATATATGCAAGCGCCTTAGGAAGGCCAAAACGCAATCAATTATTGGTGAATCGTCCCCCAAAATAGTCTGCATATAGTTTCCTAATCCATATGTTTGACGCATGTTTATCAAATAATCACAATCTAAGAGAAAGTGTTTGACTGTGATGGTTTCTCCACAGTCATGTGTCAGCAACGAATGATTAATGCGTAGGAGTGTAACGACAACCTCTTCCCTACGAATTATTCTTAGAGACTATCCAAAGGGCGAACAGTATGTTTAATTACCCTCAATTTGTTATTGTCCAAGGTTGTCCATTCATTTTCCCAATGCATTTGAATTAGTTGTTTTACTCTGCAAAGGTAATCTGAACAAAATATACGGTGCATACTTGGCGGCAGCAAAGTTGCTTCCTTTGCTGCAATAACCACTCTAGTGTTTCCAATTATCACGCCAGGTATCCAGCAAAATGTAACTCCAACACCTCATAGTTCAAGGCAGCAAATATAGCACAAAATATCTTGAACTGGAGGATTTAACGAATATATATCCTGGATAGCCTGGAGTGTAATTAAGAATATGAAGGAACTCCTGACGATACACTACGTTAGGGGTGTTGTATTTTATATAAGAAGGTAGTGACAAGTCAACTGTTGGCATGGTAATAGTCCATGGAGGAATAAAACATTGGGACCTTACAAACATTGGGGGAAGTTCAATATCAAAGTCATCAAAAACACGGGAAATTCTAATACCAAGCGGAGCAGTAGCATTCGGTCGAGTTTCATACTGTCGCTGCAATTGATTTTTCAAAACTGTATTAAAAGCAGGGTGCCATGGTTTAGATGATAAATTGCTTACATAGTTAATTGTAGTTTCTCTCTCAGTCGAGAGAGTGAAGGTTCCCCAGCCTCAGCTAGAATACTCACAACGGGACTAGAACGGAAGGCTCCAGAAACAAGTTGTATTGCCGAGTGATGGACAGGGTCTAACTTCTTTAATAGATTGTCATGCGTATTATAGAACATACAATGCTGCTATAATCAATTCGCGAACGAATTACCGCATATTAATAATTTAATAGCATAATAATATTAGTTATGCTATTGATAGCAATAGCAAACAAGGTCACACTAAGTACACTTCCCTGCGGGACGCCATTCTCTAACCGAAAACGATCTGACAATGTAGATCTAAGGCACACTCTGAAATATCTATTTGAGAAAAAGTTTTTAATAAAAGCAAGTATATTACCTTGTATACCCCATGATTTTAATGTATTTAGTATTCATTCCTCTTCTCCAAGCCATATCATATGCCTTCTCTAGGTCAAAGAATATTGCAACAACTGTTTGACGCAACAGAAAGGCATTTTGGATTGCAGATTCTAATAAAACTAACTGATCAATGGAAGATCGCCCTTGCCTCAAACCGCACTGGTCCTTACAGAGTAAATTTTTATTTTCTAAATATCAAACAAGATGGCAATTTACCATTTTCACCACCAGCTTGCATAATACACTGGTAAGAGAAATAGGACAGTAGCTGTTTGGATCAGTTTTATCTTTACCTGGCTTAAGAATAGGAATCACTGTTCCTTCCATCCAAGCATCAGGAAAAGAATGTTCCTCAAACATACGATTGTATATCCTTAGGAGGGAAATCCTCCCTGATGCTGGAAGATTTTTAATCATGGAATATACAAGGTTATCAGGGTCTGGTGCTGAATCTGAAGAGGATGACAGTGCAGATTCCAGCTCTTCTATTGAGAAGGGAGCATCCAAAGTAGAAATAGATGTACCAACGACGAATGGCAATGCTTCTGGGGTATTTTTGAAAAGATGAAAACCATTATTATAGGAAGCAGACGAAGAGTAATCTGCGAAATATAAACCCAATTTATTAACAATATCTTGAGGACAAAAACTTATTATACCATGTTGTTTTTTGATGCCCATCAAGGGAGTTGATGGAGATGAACCAGAAACGAAAATGAGTTTCTTCCAAATAGTTGATACTGGTGTTGTTCTTGATATTGTGTTAATATACTGGGTTCAAGAATTCTTTCTACTGTGTAGAATTCTTCTAAATATTCTACAAGCACTAGCTCAGGTAATTTTATACCTCTCAAGATTTTCATTCGTTGGTCATCTGTTGAACCTTCTTAGAGCTCGTCTACGTAAAAGCAAGGCATGCTTACAGTCTTCAGTCCACCAAGGAACAGGCGGACGAGATTGATGAGTCGAGGTTTGAGGAATAGTTTTATGTGCTACATCTAAAATATTTTCAGTTAAAGTGTGTACTGTTTCATTAATGGAGTTAAAATTTTCAATGTCAGGTGATACAAATTGCTCTGTGAAATCCACCTATTTGTAGAATCCACCACGGAGGGCATTGATTCGGACAGTGGAATGTACAAAATGAAACATTAATTGGAGTATGATCACTGCCGTAAAGATCAGACATAGCCGACCATTCCAACTTTGTTGCCAAAATTGGACTGCAAAAGGTCAAACCAATGACTGTCCAACCACCTGTAGAAGACGATAAGTGTGTTGGGGAACCATTATTTAAAAGACATAGATCTAATGTAGTCCTTATATTGTCAATTCGGTTTCCTTGTGTTACACGTAGTAGAGCCCCACGATGTGTGGTGAGCATTAAAATCACCCATCAATAGAAAGGGAACTGGTATTTGAATTAATAAGTTAACTAAGTCGTTCCTTTGGAAGGCATAGCTAGGCGATAAATAAATGCAACATTGGTATGTTTACAGGAACCGCATCAGTAGTCACAAGCGAGTATTCTTATGACTTGAAAGGCTACCCCACCTTTCGCGCATTCTTCCGTTATGAAGTCGGCCCTGACAACAGAATACCCTCTTAAATTCAAAGAGTGCGATTGGTGAAAGTGCGTCTCTTAACGGCAAATGAATAATGGAGACGTATCTTGTACAAGAATTTTTAAATCTTCAATATGACTTTTGGCTCTGTTAATGTTCCACTGTATCACATTGTTGTAAATGGAAGGCACTGACATAGAAAATTAATAATTTAGTATATGATAGGATTCATATTTTAAATAGAGCATACTTTAGATTGGTCAGAATCAACAGACACAGTGTCACAACTGTGTCTAATGTCAGACTCTGGTGATTTTCTGGTTTTGTTTATAGGAAGTTTAGTAATAAAACCTCCTTTAGAAATTTTTTCAGTTTTCTTTACAGGTTTGTTTACTGTGGCAGAATTTTTATTTTTAGATCCAACTGTCGGTGGATAAGTGTTTGATTTTTTTTTTAAGAAATACTTTAGACCTGGAGTGGTTTTCTTATCAACAGGCCTTGCAATGTACTTGCAATGTTGTCATTAGAGGCCTCGTCACTGGAGACTTAGACTCTTTAAATAAACTAGACCCAGAAGTTACTTTGGTAAGAGAAAGTAATGAAGGACCTTTCTTAGCAACCGGAACCGAAATAGGTGTGACATTGGAGGATAACAATTGAACTACTTGATCTGTCAAAACGTTAACAGTTTTGGTTACCTCATCACAATTAACACAAGATGACATTTTTGGATTGGATGTGACAGCTCTTGTGAACTTTCTTGGCTTCGGAGAAGGACACCTTATCTTTGGCCATTATAGATAAAATTGACTTTTCTTCTTGGATTTTTTTTCCGGCGAAAAACCGTTAAAGTTATCATCGCCGAGGCATGATAATAATAAAATAAAATTTAGGTATATCACAAAATAAAAAATAATACTAATTTAAAACAATATACAATAACAGCTATAAATACTATTCCTAAAATTAGTTAACAATAAAATATAACAACAAATAAATAAATAAATAAAACTAAACAACAAGGAAAACAAAGCAAACAATAATAAATTCAGATAAATACATAGCCACAAATATACAACTTGTTGCAGGGCTGTAAAGAGACCCTGCAACATTATTTTAAGTTAAATTTTATTTAATAAATTCAGACGATGAAAGAATTTCAGCGTTCAGTCAGAGGCCGAGACACTATCTCCCAACGTCCTCTGCATACTATTCCCCAGACCACATACACGCCGTATATTTTGGAAACCATCACAGTCTAGCAAAATATGTCTTACTGTGATGGTTTCTCTACAAAATCCGCACCGAGGCGGGTCCCCATGTTCCACCAGAAATCCATGTGTTAACATGGAGTGACCAATGCGAAGGCGGGTAACCACAACCTCTTCTCTACAACTTGCACATATTGACGACCCCCAAGAACAAACAGTATCTTTAATTACCCTCAATTTGTTACTGCTTGTAGCTGCCCATTCATTTTCCCACTGTAGAAGAATTAAATGTTTTACGTGACAAAGAAAGTCAGACAAGATTACACGTTGAGTGCATGGCGGCAGAAAAGTAGCTTCCTTTGCCGCATTATCCGCTACAGTGTTTCCAAATATTCCACAGTGTCCAGGAATCCAGATAAATGATATTCTTGCACCTCGTAGTTCAAGTCTATGAACAGAGCACAGAATATCTTGAACCAGAGGGTTTACCGAATACATATCCCGGATTGCCTGGCGTGCACTTTTTGAATCGGAGTAAACTACGTAATGCAAACTATCGAATTCAATAGTGTTTAGAGCCTTTAAGATGGCAAAGAGTTCGGCTTTAAAGACACTACAAGTTGAGGGTAATCCATACTTATACGTTTCGTCCAGTGAGTAAAATGCAAAACCAACATTGTTATTCATCTTAGAACCATCTGTGAAAATAAATTTAGCAGTGGATATGAACTAGTCAGTCGAGAAAACTCACACTGATACACAATGTTAGGAATGTTGTCTTTCAGGTATGCACACAAGGAGAAATCAAAGGTCGGCATATTGATTTTCCATGGAGGGACAAGACAAAAGGACCTTTCAAACATTGGGGGTAGTTCAATACGTAAGTCTTTAAAAAACTGGGATGTTCTAATGCCAACAGTCGCAGTAGCATGCGGTCGGGATTCATATTGTTGGAGCAACTGATTGTGGAAGATTGTATTATAAGCAGGATGCCACAGTTTACATAATAAATTACATACGTTAACTCAGTTGTAACTGTTGTCTCCGACGAGAATACTCATGACGGGACTTGAGCGGAAAACAACAGAACCAAGACAGATTGCAGAGTGATGGACGGGATCTAGTTTCTTTAAAGTGGATGGTCGAGCAGATGAATATACAATACTGCCATAATCAATTCGTGAACGAATTACAGCACGGTAAAACATCAGCATACTGGTCCTATCAGCGCCCCATCGAGAACTACTGAGAACCCTCAACATATCGAGGATTTTGGTGCATCGTAACTTTAAATCACGCATGTGAGAATTCCAGGATAGCCTTTTGTCGAATATTAGACCCAAGAATCGAACAGATGGAGAGGTCCGGAGCTGTATACTATCTAGAAATAACGTAGGAGCCTGGATCTGTTGACGGCGACTGAAGGCAATGCACTGAGTTTTAGCAGCAGAGAATTTAAAGCCAGTAGATCTCGTCCATGTCTGCAACCTATTTATTACCAGCTGAAGAGTTCTTTCAGCTGTTTCCAGGTAAATAGCAAAATCGTCTACAAAGAACGAACATCGAACAGGGTACTGCACATTAGTGATAATTCTATTGATTGCGATAGCAAACAAGGTAACACTAAGTACACTCCCCTGTGGAACACCATTCTCTAAGTGGAATCGATCTGCAACTGTAGCTCCAAGACGTATCCTAAAGTACCTATTAGACAGGAAATTTGTGATAAACGCAAGAATTCTGCCTTGTATATCCCATGATTTTAAAATGTTTAGTATTCCTCTTCTCCAGGTCATGTCGTATGCCTTCTATAGGTCAAAAAATACTGCAACAAGTGTTTGACGCAAGAGGAACACATTTTGTATTGCAGATTCTAACAAAACCAGCTGATCCATAGAAGACCGACCTTGTCGAAAACCGCACTGGTCTTTCGATAGTAATATATTAGCTTCTAAATACCAAACAAGGCGACGATTTACCATTTTTTCTACCAGCTTGCATAGCACGCTGGTGAGAGAAATAGTACGATAGCTACTTGGATCAGTTTTCTCTTTGCCTAAGAACGGGAATTACTGTAACTTCCAACCAATCGCCAGGGAATGTACGCTCCTCGTACATACGATTGTATATTTCGAGAAGAAATAGCTTACCCGACGGTGGAAGATTTTTAATCATGAAGTAAACAAGGTTGTCAGGACCAGGAGCTGAATCCTTGGTGGATAGCAGTGCAGATTCTAGCTCACGTAGAGTAAACAGACTGTTCAGAGGATCATCATCAGAAGAACTGACAGTGAAAGGCAATTTTTTAAAGCGCTTTTGTATTTACAAAAGACAGTGTTATAGGCTTCAGAAGAGAAAAAACTTGCAAAGGATGACCCTAAAAGGTTTACAATATCTGAACTGTCAGAAACCAATAATCCGTTCGCCTATTAAAGTCCCATCAATCCTACAGATGGAGGAGGACTAGAAATGGAATGTAATTTCTTCCACACAACAGATGTAGGTGTTGTTCTACATATTGTTCTAATGTATTGGGTCCAAGAATCCTTTCTGCTTTGCCTGAATATTCTACGAGCTTTTGCACGAAGAACTTTATATTGTTCAAGGTTTTCACTTATCGGGTTTCTGTTGAATCTCCTTAGAGCTATTCTACGTAGACGTAATGCCTTCTTACACTCCTCGTTCCACCAAGGAACAGGTGGACGTGAAGGGCATACTGAAGTTTTTGGAATAGTTTTCTCTGCTGCTTGTAAAATGTTTTCAGTAAATTTTGACACTATTGTGTTTATACAGTCATTATATTCAATGTCTGGTGATACAAATTTCTCCATAAATTCCTCCCAATTTGCTTTTTTCAGAATCCAACGCGGCAGGTGCTGATCCGGACGAGGGAAATTATGAAATGAAATATTATTTGTAGTATGATCACTGCCGTAACGATTAGGTAATACCGACCATTCAAACTTCATTGTCAGAATTGGACTGCAGAATGACAAGTCAACAACGGTCCAATTGCCAGTAGATGCTGCTAAATGTGTATGGGAACCGTTATTAAGAAGACATAAATCCAATTCGGACCTTATCCTTTCAATGCGTGTTCCTCTAGAGTTACAGGTTGATGAACCCCATGCAGTATGATGAGCGTTAAAATCGCCTAATAATAATATCGGCGGTGGCAATTGGCATATTAAGTTATGTACTTCATGGTTTTGGAAATTGTAATTAGGTGGTAAATATAGACTGCAGATTGTAAGTTTGAATGGTACGGTTATTTGAACGGCAACGGCTTGTAGAGGTGTTACTACATTAACAAAAACCGACTCGACAGAGTTATGAGCCAAAATAGCGACATAACCTTTTGCTCTTTCCTCCGTGACAAAATTGGATCTAGCAATGAAATAACACATAAAACTGAAAGTGTGAGATTCATGGAGGTGCATTTCTTGAAGACATATTACCAAAGGTTTCTCTCACAAGAACTTTCAAATCCTCAATATGACTTCTTATCCCATTGATATTCTATTGTATCACGTTATGATTGATTGGATTGGCAGACATTGAAATATAATAACTAGTATACGATAGGATTTACTTTAGATTCATCAGTTGTACATACATCAGGTTTATCCAAATCCATGGACATTGAATCACTACTGTGACTGATGTCCGAGTCAGATGATTTTTTTAATTTAATTTGTGGAGGTTTACCAGTGGGACCTCCTTTAAGACTTTTTTATATTTTTTTAACAGGTTTGTTCCCTGCAATGTTAGATTTTTTATTTTTTAAACTAACTGACGGAGGAGCAGTATTCGATTTCTTCTTCAAAAAATCGAAGAAGAAATCTTCGATTTCCAGGCCAGGAGAGATCTTCTTGTCTACAGGCTTAAGTACCTGTGACTTTGACAGAATAGGTATTTTTGATACAGTCATTTTTGTAGTCTGGCTTGCATCGGTTGTGTCAGGAGTAAGAGGTGTCTTAACATTAGACGATGTTAATTTTTTTGAAGCAGATGATAGTGAAGTCAGAGTAGGTGTTGTACATGATGGTACAGAAACTTGTTTAGATGTAGAAGCAGGAGTAAACCATTAGAAAGTAGGGCCATCAGTTGTGCTACCTGTTCCGTCAGAACCTGGACGGTCATGGTGAGCTCACTACAACTAGTGCAGGATTGCTTCTTCCTGGTAGAGACAACCGTGGCAAAAGATTTGACTTCAACCGGAGAATTTGATAGCTTGTACAACTTTCTGGCTTCAGAAAAGGAAATTTTATCCGTAGTCATGATAGTTAATATTGCTTTTTCTTCTTTATATTTTGGACAGTTCAAAGATCGAGCAGGATGATCACCCTCGCAATCTGGGCACTTCGGATCATCCTTACAGTCCTTACTATCATGACCTTGGACACCACAATTTCTTGCAAGCTGCACTCATATGTCCAAAACCCTGACATTTGAAACAACGATGAGAATTTGGAACATACGGACATACAGCAAGTCGCTGATAGCCTACATAAATGAAATCAGGAATATTTGGTTTCCCAAATGTGAGAATAAGGGAGGCACTTGGTATTTTTTCTCCTTTGTCCATTCGTATTATCCGAGTTACATCTATGACATACTTGTATGCAAGCTCACATTTTATTTCTTCCAGATCGACATCCAGCAAGTCCCGACATGTTACCACACCTTTTGCAAAATTTAAGGTTTGGTGGGGCTCCACCGACACCTTAACTCTTTCGAAAAATGAATCCATTTTCAGCAGCAACAGACTTTGTCACTGTTGCTTTCCACTAGTAAGGTCCCGTTCCGCAGTTTCTTGATTGAAACAACGGGACCTGCATTTCCAACAATCGCCTTATTGATGAGAAATTTAGAAACCTTCGACAGATCTCCTCCTTCTGAAGCGTTTTTAAAAATTAGGAATCTAGGAGCTGGCAGCTCCACGTCGACTTCTTTTCTCCATATTCTCTTTACTACTAACAGACTCGTTTGGCAAAGCCAAACAATGTCTCTTTACAAAACTTTTGGCATTTTTTTGTGTTATCCATAATTATATTTTCCGAGCGATTCATAAATGAAGATATCACGAACAAATGGTACAGGGTGCACCCAAACGTCACCAACAGCCCAGAATACTCGAACTAAAGTGAGAATCCCCAATAAATTGGGGAGGGACCTCCAATATCCTGGAGCCGAAATACATGTCTGTCAGGACTCCAGAACACTTAGGAATGGGTTCCGGTACAAAGTTATGGTTCCCCAAACCCAAGCACCACTGGCAGCCGCCCTCTATGTACTCACAGAATGCAACCATTTGTTTCAATAGACTCAGCTATGAGCTCCGACACCCATAACTCAACACTCATGTGCTTGCCAGGCGCCTATAGGCTGCTCAATCCCAGAACTTGTCCAATCAGAGGTCCTCGGCAGTGCTAGGCACACATCAGATTCCGCATACTTGGCCCGCCAAAGGAAATAAAGCAGTATCACCACTCCCAGACATAACAGAACAAGTACAGCAAATCCTTATATGTACGTGTGTGTCAAGTGATTAATCGTAAGTGTAGTGCTGTAAGTGCAAGTGTGTGTTAGACTCGGGTGCCGCGAGGTTCATCTAGGTCCTCTCAATAGGTGCAACTAGTCTGCACCCCCCCTACAGGGGTGTATATGTGTTGTGTGTGTGTGTGTGTTTGTTGTGTGTATATTGAGTAAATGAGTGAGAGTAGAATGAGCTAGAGGAATGGTGTGGTTGCTAAGCCCATTAGCTGCTCACTTCAGCTGCCTCCACCGGATTTTCTTCTTGAAACTTGGGGCAGTTTGAAGATCGGGTAGGATGACTGCTACAATTCACACATTGCGGGCTAACCTCACAACCTTCACCACTATGACCCACAATACCACAATTGTCGCAAACCTTGGGCTTCGAGCATGAGGAACTCATATGACTGAAACCTTAACATCTAAAACAATGCCTTTGGTTCAGAACATAAGGCCTGACCGACAGCCTTTGGTATCCAGCATAGATATACTCGAGCACAGTGAGTTTCCCGAATGTAAGGATCAAGAAGGCTGTGGGAACTTTTTGCCCTTATCTACTAGCATTATTCGTTTTACGTCAATTACTCCTTCCGAAGCCAGCTCCGTCTTTATTTCTTGTATATCAACATGAAGAAGATCTCTGCACATTATCCAAGGTTCCACAGATATCCGGACATTTTGAAAGAAAGAAGTCATTTTTAGCAGCAATTGGGTCTGCTTGTCATTGTAAGTTTGATAAAGTAAAGTCCCGTTTTGTAGTTTGTTGACTGAAACTACGGGACCTGCTTTTCCAACGATGACCTTATTAATTACAAAAGGTTAGTTTTGTAAGATCAGCTCCTTCAGTTGAATTTTTAAAGACAAGATATCTTGAAGAAGGTAATATAAGGCAACCTCCTTCTTGTACTTTCAGATTACTGGTAAATCTTCAATATTATTTATACTAATGTCACTACAGACTCGTTTGACACGGTCACATGACTCTAACTCACATTGGCGTTTTGGTTTTTGGTACCCATAGTGTTATTTGTCAAGCGATTCATGAATGAAGATTTTTCAAACAAGTGGCACAGGGGACTCACCAGTAGCCCAGGAGACTCGAACTAAAGCAAGAATCCCCAATGGGGAGGATCTCCAATATCCTGGAGCCGAAATACATGTCTTCAGCACTCCAGAATCTTACGAATAGGTTCCGGTACAAAGTTACGGTTCCCCGCAAACCCAAGTACCACTAGCAGCCATCCTCTATGTACTCACAGAATGCAACCATTTGTTTCGATAGACTTAGCTATGGGCTCTAACACCCATAACTCAACATTCATGTGCTTGCCAGGCGCCTATAGGCTGCTCAGTCCTAGAACTTGTCCCATCAGAGGTCCTCGGCAGTGCTAGGCACATATCAGGTTCCACATACTTGACCCTGCCAAAGGAAACCAAGCAGTATTGCCAGATATAACGGAACAAGAACAGCAAATCCCTAAATGTAGGTGTGAGTGTAAGGTGTTAAAGTCGCTAAGAGTAGTGTTATAAGTGTGTGTGTTACACTTGGGTGCCGCGAGGTTTGTCTAGGTCCTCTCAATAGGTGCAGCTAGTCTGCTCCCCCCTAGGTAAGATCTGACAGGTTTGGTATAAATTTCACATTAATGAGATTCCACTATAGGCCTACAAGTGCTTCTACATATTCATTGTAATCATTTAATACAGATAGAAGAAATAATTTTAATTAAAGTATGTTCATGATCAAACTACAATGTGAAGGGCAAAAATTATACTACTGAAGGAAAAGCTGAGTTCAATTATTATCTATGGCTATATAAGTATTGAGATAATTTTATAAATATTGGTATGAGCTCATTTCCTATCTCTGATTAATGGATTATAATTGTAAGTTGATTTTAATAAAATATTTATTATCTACTGTATGCTTTTTATCTCTGCTTTAATGATCTTTAAATTTATCTAAACTTAAATGATCTAAATTTACAAAAACTTCAAAATCACAGAGTAGCAAGTTTTCTAAAACAAAGCAAGACATTATTTTTAGAAACATTAATAACAATAGTAAAACAACGATATAAAAATAATTTAAATAGGCTAACCGGTGTTTATTACATCTATTATAAAAATTCCAGTAAAAATTAAAAACATGTTTATATACTTTTATTGAATACATACCTTTTTATTGCCAACAAGAATTATTGGTACATTTGGACAGAAATGCTTAACTTCTGGGGTCCATTTTTCTGGTATATTTTCCAACGAATCTGGAGAATCGATTGAAAAACACATTAATATTACATCAGTGTCTGGATATGAAAGTGGGCGGAGTCTATCATAATCTTCTTGTCCAGCAGTATCCCACAAAGCCAATTCGACCTAAAAAGAGAATTTGTATTAAATGAAAACAATTTCACAAAAACATGTTTAAAATTAGAATAAACTTCTTTTAATGTTTATTTAAATTACTTTATTAAATTTATTTTATAAATTTAGCTTAAACGTTTTTTTTATACATTTTGAATATAAAAGATTGATATTTCTTAAGTTGACTCTAAATAGCAAGATAACGATAACTAATTTTCATTATTTTTTCCTCAAAGTACTTGTTTTTCTGAAAACATATTAGGTTAGGCTTATACATAATTTAAGAAAATCTCATTTACATATTAATCTATCATCATTATTTTAGGGTAACAGCAAAGTTCTATCCACTTTTTCATTACCATAAACGGAATCCAAAATTATATCAAATTTTAAATGGTTGGAAAAATAATTCATTTTTAAAATAATAAAAAATAAATAAATGTATAATAAAATTGTTAAAGAATAATGTGTGTATTAAAAATCAAATTTAATTAATAAAGTTAAGTTTTTTTTTAAATAAAACATATTTTGTGAGGCATCAGTTTATTCAGAAAAATTTTTACTTTCAGGAAAAAATTGTTGAATTTTTTAGTAAAACTGTTCTAAGATGTTTTCAATGTAATCAAATTTTATCCAGGAAAATTAGAACAGTTTCAAAAAAATGTTTTTTTATTCAGTGACATGTTTGTCCATGGGGCACCTTCAGACATAGTAAAGCTAAAAATTATAAAGTGTACTTATATATTAACAAGTTCATGTTAAAACTGGAACAGAGATGGGAAATAAAAGGTTTGACAATGTAAAAACCTTTTTATGCCTGTAAGCTGGAAAAACCCTAAATAGGCTTGACTAAGGGTTGAAAGTCTATTCATTTAATTAAAATTTGGGATTTTTCAAATAGATCTATACATACTTCCAGAATTTCTAAATTATTTAGTTTTTATTAATTTTACTGACATTGCTTAAATTTTAAAGGAATCACCCGATTGTAATAAATGAAAAATTATTATTTAACAACATCCCTTGCTAAACAAAGTTATTTACTGGCATAAGTATATGAATGATGTCTTATGTTTGTTTGATGGTACTAATTGACAGCTAGATTCTTGGTTTTTAAAATTTATGAGTACTATTAATAAAAACATAACATTCACCATGGAATGCAATCATAATTAAAATATTACCTTTTTGGATTTTAAACATAAATAATTATGTCACTGAATAAAAAGGAATGTTTGTGAAAAATATGTAAGTGTTCTAATTTTCCTGGATATCATGAAGTTTCACCAAGTACCGACTATGTGTTCAATAAATAAATTAAATTTTTAATTAAGACAAATAAACATCAAAAAACTTAAAATTTTATAACAATATTAATACTTCTTTTCAAATAATAAAATGTTATACCATAACTGTCTTATACAACATGTGAACTGACATTCTTCATATTGTTCTTTTCCTTGTTTCTTAATACTGAGGGTGTGCATTATGTTGATAGATTATAATAGGTCCTATACTGTTATTAATTATGTATATAAAAAGAATTATGTTTTGACTATTAATCAAAAATTGGCACTACAACATGTCACATTTTTAATCAACAATCTGAGGAGGAAGATTGTATGTGCATCAGTCATGGACAACATCAATTTGTATATGCTTAAAATACAGGTTAGTAGAAAATTTTACACTAGAAAAAAAGAAAAAATAACAGATTTTTTTATTAAATAATGGATTGTTTTTAACATAAAAAGACTACAAAACTGTGTAACGAATTTACATTAAAAAAAGCTACAATACTAATTATTTTCATTAATTTATTTATACAATTTATTTCTGCATTAGATCTTATATATAATTTCATATTTTATTAACATGTACTTCAAAGTATACATATTTTTTTGTGGCTTATATGACTTTTTACCTTGTACTGTACTTTTTTATAACTTTATTTTATTGTAAATGTGTTATACAGGAAATATTTACCTTAGCAAATAATCATAAGTGTTAGTTTATAATAACAAAGCAGAGAAAAGACAAATGGAAGTGGGCGAAAAATGTTTTAAGAAATACAGTACATTATAATAATCTCTTGCAAACTGCTAATTCTAAATGAAGAAGCAATATGTGAAAACATAAACAATGAACTGCTTATCTATATGTACTGTATATGCAAGGTGTCACAAAGATACAAACTTGGAGGAAGTGAGTGGTATTACATTGTTTTAAGGTATACCCGGTTTTTGACAACAGCAACACAAAACTGTTTGATGTGTATACTTTATCAGCATCAGTTGTAGATACTTCAACACATTATACAAAGGCTATCAAAAGATTGCTTTATAATGACTATGTTAAGATGAACAAGTACCTACTCAGCATGCTACATATGTATTTCCTAAGATGGAGGACTCACCCAGAAGACAAATCAGTTATGCCGAGGTGATAAGAACATTCATAAATCAAATATGCAGAGTTCTACTGTACAAGCTATCTGGAATATGTTCTTACTTACAGTATGTTAGTGTTGTGTTAGGGTTTTAATTGTTTGTTAGAAGTTCTTCTGACTTAATTTTTTTTTTTAGTAATACTGTATAAATATCTAAGTAATTGTTCTAATGATCTCAGAAAACCACTATCAACAAAAAAATTTATAAAAACAGTTATAATTTTTTCCGGGAAAAAATGAAATAATGTATACATTTTTAGAATCAGGATAACATTCTTCATATTTTGAACATTTAGAATTTCTGTGTAGGATATACCAACATAATAGCTACAACACAGAATATTAAACAAAAATTCACAATTACATTATGTAGTGAGATTTTTTTAATTTTCAAAAATAGAAACCTTTAGCTACACGGGATGGGTTCCTTAGTTTATTACGAGGGTTGATCAAATATAAACGAGACTGACTTTCTAAAAACTTTTCCGTTGGACATTGAACTCTAAAGGGTGGGGTTTCAGGTAGCCTGGGAGGTTTGGGACGGGCGTAGATGGGCAACATTTCCGTTCGGACCCTTCAGTATAAAACTATACAATGAGTGAGAGTGAAGTGCACGTTTCCGTGGAGCAGAGAATTATTATTAAGTTTTTGGCCAAGGAGGGGGTCAATCCGACTGAAATCTTTCGTAGATTGACGGCTCAATACGGGGACAGGACCCTGTCAAGTGCTCGCATTTTTGCTTGGCACAAGGAATTCACCGAAGGACGGGAAGCAGTAGAAAACCTCAGCCATGATCGTCGCCCGACCACTTCCGTCACGGACGAAAACATTGATGCTGTTCGGAAGCTCCTGGACGAAGACAGACGTATATCGCTGCGATTTATTGCAGATGAACTCCAGTTGAGCTATGGTAGCGTTCAAAAATCGTTACATCAAACCTGGAACTCAGCAAAGTATCTGCAAGGTGGGTTCCACGAATTTTTTGACCGACGTTCACAAACGGAATCGTTTGGAGATTTGCCAGCGACTATTGACCCAATTTGAACGAGATGGTGAGGCATTATTAAACCGGATTGTCACCTGTGACGAAACATGGGTTCACCATTACACTCCCGAGTCGAAACAGGCAAGTATGGAGTGGCGGAAGAGGGGAGAGAGGCGCCTCTGAAGGTCAAATCACGATCGTCGGCCGGGAAGGTAATGGCCACTGTATTTTTCGACAATCAAGGCGCCTTTCACGTCGATTTCCTCCATCAACGACGCACAATAAATGCACAATATTATTGCGATGTTTTAGAGGCAAAAACAGTCTTTTAAGTAGGAAAAGGAAATCTAAACCGGCGAAAACGTCATTCTTCTTCACGATAATGCCCGACCACATTCGGCTAACGCTACGAGGCTTAAACTCGATCAAATTGGCTGGGAACCAATTGAACATCCCCATACAGTCCAGACTTATCACCCTGCGACTATCACCTGTTTGGGCCACTCAAAGAGGCGCTTGGAGGCCAGCGTTTGAAGACGATTCTGCGGTGGAGACCTTCGTGCTCAATGGCTCAATGAACGCCGAGAACTTTTTACGAAGATGGCATTAAAAACTTCCAATCCGTGGGAAAAATGTGTTACTCGTAAGGGAGACTATGTAGAAAAATAAGTTGTATCAAGAATAATTTGTAAGTAAGCAATAAATTTTTTAAAAAATCAGTCTCGTTTATATTTGATCAACCCTCGTATATAACCCCGCAGGGGGTGCAGACTAGCTGCATCTAGTGAGAGGATTTAGACGTCCCTCACGGTACCTGAATCTTAACACACACTTACACTTATAACATTACACTTACGACTTTAACACTTTACACTCACACTTACATTTGGGGAAGCAATAATAGCCTCTATGTGCTCTTCGCCTTAAAATAACAAAAAAACTTAGTTTATTATGAACAAATTGATACATAATGACTTATATTTAGATTCATATTTAACAGTTTATGAGATTTGAACAAAATTAACAACTGATTCAACTGTTACAGCTTTCTTCAAAGTACTTTGCATTAATATTTTGGGCCCAGCATCTCATTCTGAATAATTGTTCTATTTGTCAAGCTTAACTATATCAATAATATCTTTAAATAGTTCTAAAAATATTCACCTGTTTACCATCAACTTCGATATCAGCAACATAATTTTCAAAAACAGTTGGAACATAAACTTCAGGAAACTGATCTTTGCTAAAAACAATCAGCAAACATGTTTTACCACATGCACCGTCACCAACTATTACTAGCTTCTTTCGTATAGCAGCCATGTTGGATTTCTAGGACACAAAGTTAACACAATACTTAAATGCACAATATGTTCTATAAGTCATAAACAACAGTTTTAAATTAAAATTTTTAAAATAAGCTTCAAAAATCAAAGAAGGCTATATTATATTTGATGTTGTGCAAAATTTTGCTAACGCTGTTTAAAAATATGGTGTGTATTTTAATTTTCAAAAAACTAATTGCAACAGCAACAGTTCAGTATTCACTTGTATTTGCCACCTAGACTTGAAGTCACAGCACTCTGGTGGTAGGCAAAACCACTTGAAACAGAAGAATTATTTAAAGCCATCCTTAGAATTCTTACTTCTACAAAGTAACTTAGCCTGTTATTAGACACTAATAAAACATTGTTAACTTTTGACAACACTTTCAGCCAGCCAATGATTTAGAGACCTCATCTACTTTCTGGTTGTTTATTACCCATTTATTAAAACAGAAAGTCACTTATTGTTGGTTTTTAAGATGTGCCACTATTTTGCATTCCTACAAGTTCTCTTAGAATGGCACACTGCTATCCCGTTCAAGGAACAGTAATTCCTATACCACTAATTAGATTCCCCTATAAGAATCTTGCTGCTATTTGTTTTACATATATTTTTTGTTTTGTTTTCTGTTATTTGTAGTTCAAAATAAAATAACAGATTGTGTTTAAAGTGAATTGTTAATGTGTTGTGTCAAGAGATTGGTTTTCTAGCTCTAATGCCAGATGCTTCATTATGGATCTACTTGTCTCACTATATTCGAACTTGGACAAACCAAGAGGTAAAGTATCAGTCTGTTAGAGGACATCATTGCAATTTAGTTTACATTTTTTTAAAATATTAGGATTAAAGTTAATGTTTGAAATTTAGTATACAACCTATTAATTAGACTATCCATATTAAACCGCAATACAGCAGAAAAATCTGTTTTTTTTATGGAATACATACCAAAAGGTACAAGGATAAGCACATTCTTGTAGATTTAGTTTTTTTTTATAGTCTTATCATGTTTAAATGCACACTAGCAAATGGGTATTTGTCTTAATAAAAGTATTTGTAAACCTTGGACTACAGTAAATTTAAATTTCCAAGGTTTTCCCCAAATTATAAGTGTTTTTAACTGATGTAAGGGTAGTATGTTATTGATGTATTGTTGTTTTTCAATGAGGACTTGTACCATTTTACAATGCTTAACTCTTTGCATGCATGAAAACATGCAAGTATATACGCACGCACATACACATTTATTTATTTATATACATAAATGTAAGGTAGTCTCCTTTTCCCTACTGTTTTCCTATATTTTATAGTAAGTGTTTTTTTTTTAACGATTCCATTCATTATGCATGTAGAAACACTGATTTTTGTGATATTCAAAATGTATAGCAGTCATTTAAGGTCCAAGAGGGAGAAGGCAGCTTCAGAATTCTTAATAAAAACTAAGAAGGTTGTAAAGTGATATATCGTTTAATATTACTTTTTTTTTGAAAAAACAATCCAAACAAAACTGAAAATGATTGCAGAATTTTTAAAAAATAATTAGGCTGAAAAATTAGGAAATGACTTGAAAATTGTTATTAGGTCATGTGTCATATCATTTAACCCTCCACTCTATGGTACATACGGAGATGCATACTGGAGATTAACTTCACATCAGCAAAATTTTTTAAATAAAATATGTAAGAATATATGCCTACTGCTGTCCCACTCATTGATCTACTTCAACAACCACTTATAGAAACTGACTTCTTTCTGGTTTTGGCCATTATCTCTTTTTAGTTAAGTATGACGTTGAGTTTAAGATAGGACTGGAAGTAATCTCCCGGAGCATCCGATTAGGTGACAGTATGTACAGTAAAAGTCAGAAAATGCAGAAAATTCGGGGCTTTGACAGTGCCGAACTACCGGAAATGCCGGATTATTAAAGGTTGTCAAAAAAAGTGATGAACGGAGAGTGAGGCAGAAGTTAAAGAACGTTTTACTCAGAGAATAATAAAAAAGCACTTTAATGCTTACAATCTATAATAGAATTCTAAGATTTTATTTTAACTTTGGAATAACTTAATTTTCCTGCATTGACTTAAAATAAGACCTATTCATTTGTTGTTTTAGGTGTACATATGTCTTTTTGTTTTTTTTAATCATGTTTTTTTCTTTAAAAATTCATTTCTTAAAACACAAAAGTTTAAAAGTTCTGCAGAGTTGTAAGATTTGTTGCACTCTGCAAAACTTATAAAAGTACAACAGCGGCTGCTACATTCCATGTACCACCTGGTGGTGTTGAATTTGTAGCATCATCGGATTCAGTATCTGGTGGCTGACTTTGTTGTTGGGGCCCTACAACAACTTCTATTAACATTTCATCTGTTATTTCTTCAATGACAGGTTCTTCTTTGCCAATGTCTTCCATTCAATAACTTCAACTCTCGGCAGATTTTTTATTTTATCCTGAGCATAATCAACTCTTAGACTACAGCATCAAGTTCAGTTGAAACAATGACATTTATTTCATCTATTTATTACTTCATCTGTCAATTTATCCTCATTGTTTATAAAACCTTTGGTACATTTTTCATCTCCACTGGCCAAAGATGAAATAGGCAAACAATGCCACATTAGGCCCATTTGGTCAACATTATAAATTTAGCTAGCAGATAAGTTGTGATGTTTTACAAAATTGTCAAAACGTTCTTTGTATTCTTTAGCTGCATTGCTGTTCATAACTCTCCAGCTACATCAAGCTTTCAAATTCCATGATGAGTTTTAAATCGATGTAGCCATCCATCAGAAAATACACATTCAATTTCTGATAAGCTTCATTCATCTCGGAACTGCTTCCCCTTTTCCATTATCACAGGTCCAGTAACAGGTTTTCCTTCAGAACTTCAGGCACAGAACCACTTGACAACAAAATTTCACCTGATTTAGCAAAAAATTTTGTAAAAACTGACTTTTACAAATTCTTTGTAATTCAATGTCTTTTATTGTAACTGTTTGTGAGCAAACCTCTTAACTTGGTCTTTATTTTATTTTTTTAATATCACAGATTGTTAAAGAACTAATACTGTATTCTTCCATAATCTTATTCCTGTTCTCACCTTTTTCAAACCGATTAATAATTTCAAGCTTTTTTGTATTGTAAGCATGCAACACATTTACACTTCTCTGCACCTTTTGTTTGAGAAGGGCTTGGTTTAGGAAACATTGCACAAAAACAAAACTTTACTCAACAAAATTAATACTACAGTTATTAATATAGGCCTACAAATTATTACTTTACACAGTACAGTAGCCTACAGACGCTATCTGATAGATGACTAAACAGTAAACACAAAGCGTCACAAAATGGCAGACAGGAGGCGCGTCATTACTAATAATGGCGCCTGAAATTTATCGATCATGCCCAATTTCCTCGTACTCTGCCGATCACGTCACAAGTGTATAGTACAATACATATACTAGTCTTAATTTTTTTTTTTAAAAGCCTATGAGTAATGCCGGATTAATGGAAGTTCCAGACTATAGGATTCAGATTAGAGGGCTTTTAATGTATGAAGATAACTTTCATATTGAACTGATTGTGTTATATGATTATTTTTCTGCTATTCTTAGAGAATTTTAAAAATTAGATAATTACTAATTGTATAGATATTTAAGATAGGCCCTAATGGAAAGATTTCTAAAGTAATGATTTGTACTGGTTGGAGACTATTTTTTGTATTGACATTTTCATATTACAGTGTACCCTATTTATTAAGTAGAAAAATGATACCAATACGAAACTGTCTGATGTATTTTATCTTAATTTATCCATCAGTCTTGACTGCATAAATAATACTGCTTTATTGTGATTTATCTTAATTTCAAGACGTAACAAATTCATATTTGTTAAACTACATATGCATTTCCCAAAAGTTATGACTCACCTGGCAGACAGTTGGTTATGCCGTGATGACGGATATTTTGAGGTGTGATATAGTTTCACTGTATATTTTTGAATTTTCTTTCCTAACAACAAATTTACATATTTAAAAAGTCGGAAAAGCAAGAAAAGCTGAAAACATACTTTATTTCCAAATATACAATATTTAATTAGCTTTTAAAACTACTATTTATAACTAAAGTATCATAGAAGCATGGAAAGACATAGCCGCAGTAGTTTCCAATTTATTTTTGCTTGCTAACAATGGATTAACATGTTTAAAGGTGAAAAACGTACTTTATTTCCAAGTGGCTATATTATTTTAGTTAGAAATACTTGCTAGCCTAACTAATATGGTACGCATGGATTTGTAGGCCTAGTGTAGTATGGTGATCATTTTTTTGTTTGTTTTCTGAATTTAAAAACATGTTAGTTTGTTGTTAATAATTTTAAAATGAATAATAATTATTCAAGCAGGTAAAAAAAGAATTGATATTTTCGTTTGCCATAATGGGGCATCGTAACCAGCACTTCCATTTTAAATTGTAAGATTAAATTCTCTTCTTATAGTATCTTTTCTTGCATTATCTTGTTGATATGACTCTTTAAACATATCAATCTGTTGTTAGCAAGTAAAATAAACAACATATCTCAATATATTTGAAAAAACATTATCTCTGAAAACCCATTTCATTATAAAGGACCTATCATTTTCTCATTGTGGACATTTTTCGATGATAGTAAAACTCTGTGATTGTATAAGAAATTTTGTAAAAGCTGTTCATTTTCAAAGAAAAAAATTGTGTAAACTCATAATTATTACACAAAAATGTTTTGTCATAATTACTGCACAATTCCATTGCTACAGCTTTAATTGCAACCAGCCAACCTTACCCTGTACTGAGAGATAAAATACTATGCTTATAAAGACCTACTAGTATCTTTTGTTTCTATAAGCCAATCTTGTTCATCCTACTCAAAACATATCAACTAATCTATTCTTAGAAAACTAAAAAGAACAACATATCTCAATAGGGGAAAACCAACTAGTGAACAATTAGAAGAAAAAAATAAATAAAAATAAAACAAGACAATAAATGCTGGGACTATTGATATTGGACAATCGTGTTCAGATTTATGATAATTTCAAGAAATCTGAAAAAAAACAAAACATTTCAAAAACAGACCATTAGAAAAACAAAATCCACAATTACATCAATATATAAACTCATTTGAAATATAAATTACCAACATAGTAAACCAAAGTATATGGAATAGTTATTATTGCTGGTTTTGATTCTCACAAGTTGTAAAATGAGGACGTTTGCAATTTAACTTTGTTAAAATTGCTTTAAGTCCTTATTTGAATAAATATGTAAATCACCACACAAACAACATTAACTGTGTAATAAATTAAGTTTTTAGTCACTATCCTCTATAAAATAACTGAAAATTCAAAATACATAATATAATTAAGTTGGACATGGATACATGAATCTTATTAAAATATAATTTTATCTTGTTTAAAAACTGTACATATTACCCTAAATAGCCTAACTGAAAATAAAATTTGCCTTATCTTGATTACTTTTCTATAGAATAAAAAATACTAATTAATTATATAGTCTAGCCTACTAAATAACTTTAACCCTACAATGGTAAGCATTCATACATTTTACAACCTTCAAGTTAATTTAAAATCCTGAAGAATATTTGGCATTGGCAGTGATGTCCTTCCATGAAATTCTTTTCTCCCTTAGAATCAATGTCAATACCACTTTGGCAGCAGCTGAGTAATCGATTAACATAGTTTATGCTGATATTCAGTGTGTGTGTGTGTGTGTTCATTAAAAAATTATGTATATTTTTCACTAACTTTTTATTATTTATTTAGTTTTTCACTTTTTTCAAATAAAAAGTTTTATTCAAATAATAACAATAATAATAATAATAATGTAGTTTTTATGGTTTCATTTTCTCCCGGCGAGGGCTTGGCATTTTCATACGCTATAGATCATCCCATCGTCTGCATTAGCCCAAGTGTGCACAATAGTAAGGTTTCATTTTCATTTTTGAATTAATTTTTTTAAGGAAAGCTATAGTGAAAGTGACTTATTTTTGAAGAAATTGCATTGCATTTATCTGAAAATTATAGAATTATAGATAACGTTAGTGACTGAGAAAGTGATATGGATGATGGAGTAAAACAGTGTTAGTGACTGTCAGGATAATAATTTATCATATTCTGGTTCTTTTGATGATTATGAGCCTTACATGATTACAAGCCTGATAAATATTCATCAAAAGATAATTATGATATGAATTGAACAAAAAAATAATAATCAGATTTATGCCCAAAAAAATGAAAAAAAGAACTGCATAGATAAGAGTTGAACTTCATTTCCAAATCACTGCAGGTTTTTGTTAGTCAACTTTAAAATGTTTTATTTTCAGTTCCAAACATTTAATTACTTTGGATGAAATAATTTTTAACATATTTACATGCTAAAATTGTATTATTATAAAAATTAATAATTCATACATTAAATATATTCCTTTTACTTTAAAATAACTATTGCTGTTCTAAATACAGTTAAAGTTTGATAATCAAAAGGGTTTTAATTTGTTATTTTACAAAACTCTTTTCCAAATCATAAATAGTTAATAGTCATAAAATATATGAATGTTAACCAACGATGTAACTTTTACCAAGCTTAGGGTTAAACTTAACCATAAAAATACATCAGTCGGATATGTGAATATTTCCGTTAAAATTATTTGTATTGGTTTCGCCAAAATACTTCATTTCACCCCATTTGTAATAATACAAAATATAAAAGTGAGGAAAATACAGAAAGATCAAAAAAATAAGTGAGGAAAATTTCCAGAAAATTGAAAAAAAAAATGACGACAGAATTACCTCCAAAACCTAACTATTACTATTGCATGAACTTTACTACAAGTTTTTTTTTCTTTCACAAAAACACTTTATTGAATATGTATCCTATAAGTAGTTTAAATGGTATTTATAACTTCACAATTTAAAAAAAATTACCTTATAACCTAACTAATTACACTGCAAAAAAATTATTAATCTTATAATTACTGTCAATGGCAGATATAAAGCAGCTGCTTCAGTATATGAAATCATGCATTCTCCATGCAATGTTGACTGATATGACACACAAAATAATTCCTTTACAAATTGCATAAAATCATAACTTAGGCCTATCATGAAAAAATTAATCTTCTGTAGGTTAATATATCTTAATTGAATAATAATAATAATAATAATAATAATAATAATAATAATAATAATAATAATAATAATAATAATAATAATAATAGGTAATAAAAGAAGAAAAAATTAAAAATCATTAATATTATGATTTCCTTACTACTGCTTAAGAACCAATTTGATATTTTTACAAAATATGGTTAAATAAAACATTAATCACATAATTTAAGATTTAACCACTGTTTTTTTAATTAAATTAACTTGCACAAATAATATTCAATATCATTTCTTAAAGAAACCATCAAGGCTAACTTACTTAAAGTAACAAAACTTACTACATAAATAAGATAAAGACATAAAAATGGTCTCTGATTTTATACAAAATCATTAGGCTCACCAATAGGCCTAACAGTTTCTAGACATACAAATGAAAAGTATGAGTTCACATAAATCAGAGATGGGATTGTTTATTTATGATAATTTATTTATTTTATATACTGTGGATATAAAGATTTTTTGTTCAATTTAAAAAATATATACAAAAGAAGTAAGTTTAGGCAATCACTGAATTATGTACACCTGGGCTTTGATCTCCCTTCTTAATCTTATACTTCAGTAATATATCCGGAATATTTAATTGACCTATTATTAAATTTCATAGATAGCTAATTGTTCACTGCACATCTAAACAGTAATAAAGTTAAAATATTAAGTAAGTTAAATTAAAATAAATAACATTTCATTCTGATCAATAGAAGAATACCGTTATCTAAATCCAATAACAAAGTTTTGTCTAACACATATCAAGCAAGACGTATATTAAACTCATATTTTAATTAAACTATCTCGAAATACACAAAAGTAATCTGTAATAGTAATAAGTATTTGGTTTTAACTTACCGTGTAAAACAATTCTGACCTCTCGAATGTATCCTTTTAAAATTTACATGAATTAAAATGGCTGCTGTCATAGACCACACCTTACGGATCTAATCTATGATTCTGCCATTATTCGTATAATGCTTTATCTATCCTAGCCTCCTTATTATTTTTACATCTCTGAACCCTTATATATACATATATACATCTCAAAAAACAGACACTATATTAATAAATACACGTCTTAGGTTTTCCATATTTTTTTTAATTTTCAATTGTTTACAGTTTACAATATCAAAAATAACACAATAAAATAAATACAATATTAGTGTTATTACTGTAATAAAACAGTGTTAGGTCCGAAGCAAAGCCGACAAATATGCATTATGGAATTTGATTTCGATTATTGCTTTCCTTAAAAAGATTGCCCATAGTGCCCACATATGAAAAATTATTTATTTCAATTGGTAAGTTTTCTACAGAATTTGGAAAAAACCGATTTCACTTTTTCATGTATAGTACATTATCCCACCGCATACTTCTAAATTTAAAAAATCCAACCTCTCTCGTATTTTATTTGGTGTACAGCAGTACTCAATTTGTCATTGATGTGTAAAATGAATTTTTCTCTTAGTTTTCGAAAAATAAAGTGTATACTCAGTTTATAAAAAGCTTTTACTGAATGACAATAAGATATTATTACTTACTTTATTTTTATTAAAATATAAACTACTTTCTTTGTTATTTATTCTTATACAATTCTAATAATGTTTGTATATAACATTTACACTATAGATGAGTATAGGCTATAAATTTTAAAATCTTTATAAAGTTACAATGCTCCCTCCATATAAATTTGATTTAATTTCGCCTCTCGTTTTACTTCCGTATTTGAAATTTACATTATACATTAGCGTGAAATGTCATTAAATTATATTGATATTAATTAAACTAATTTTGATTAACACTCGCAAGATTGTAGCAATTATTATTGAATAATAGTTAAGTTTGTAGGTTCGGCTCATATAAACTTTTATCTGTTCAGGTATTAACAACATCCAAATCTCGCAACTTGCCCAAAACCGATTATATCTTCAATATTTGAACTCCGCATCTATACGTTAGATGCTTAGAAAACGGCCTGTTAAAATCACCAGTGGGACAGAGAGAAAAATGTGCCATTGAGAGGTCGAATCGCCACTCTCTCACCATAACTCCCTCCTTTTCCTTCATAATCGCTGTGTAGGACTCAGACTAGCAGATGACTGAGTCACTGGACTTTTGGAGGTAGCTGGAAGGAAACTCTCCTACATACGCGAGAAATTGTCGCGCAAATCGTTTACTAAGTGGCTGGTATAAAATGGAAGTTTTGTGACATACACTTGATTGAAATAACTCATACACAGCGGCACCTTATCAACAGGAAATGTCATAGAGTATAATCTTTTGAAGCTAAAAGAATATTAAAATTTTTTTAGAAGAACAATTACTATTCTATATGCTTTAGCTGATGGAATAATATTCGAAAAACAATTAAGAAATTCAGGGAAACAAAAGAATTCAATAACTAGCTTCAATTTGATTTATTCAGAAGATATTTTTATTGTTACGATAACTTTACTTTACCTATATCCAAACAATAGAACACATAATTCCTATACAGATATTATGCAAAACAATATTGAGCACATACAAAAACAAAATTAATAAAGCAATAAATCCTTAATTAATTACTTAATTATAATTATGGTGAAAAACAATAATTAAATAAATTTGTTTGTAATTTATTTTTCTTTATTTTCATATTTTTTATTTATTCATGTATCCTAAAATTACTGTATGATTATATCCTTGGTTGAAATTTTTAAAGACTTAAATGTTTATATTAATGTTTAATGTACTAAAATCTTTGAAGGTGGCAAAAGTTATCGAAAATACTGTGTATAACTTGGTAGTTTATAAAAATAATTTGTCTACTTCTTTATTATATTAAAGTAGTAACAATAATATATTATTATTATTATTATTATTATTATTATTATTATTATTGTTATGTTGTTTTGTTGTTGTTGTTGTTGTCGTCGTCGTCGTCGTCGTCGTCGTCGTCGTCGTCGTCGTCGTCGTCGTCGTTGTCGTCGTCGTTGTCGTCGTCGTTATCGTCGTCGTTATCGTCGTCGTTGTCGTCGTCGTTGTCGTTGTCGTTGTCGTTGTCGTTGTCGTTGTCGTTGTCGTTGATGATGATGATGATGATGATGATGTAATTGTTATTGTTGTTAGTTAGGTTACCTTTTAAAATCTCATTCAATATTAAATTGAAATTCCAATTAATATAATAAAATTTGTAATCTATAAAGTAGATGGTTTTGTTAGTATGACGCACTGGCACTTTGTATTTTTCATACAGTAGACCCAACGTACTAGTAAACTGCAGCACAGAATGAGTATATGTTCCCTTGGTCATAGATTGAAAAAAACAAAGATAATGGTGTTCCTTTCTGTTTTCTTCTACTGCCTATTTGTAATTATTTGTGAAAAGTTTCCATATTATTAATTCCACATTAAAAAGTTGATATCTATAAATAATAAATGAAAATACATATACAAACTAAATTTTAAATGTAGTTTATCAACTTTGCAAAAAGTTCTCTGGTTAGCAGGAACGATCTTAGCGACAATTTGTAGAGTTAAAAAGCTGAACTGGTATTATTATATATCAAAAATAAATAGCTGGGGTACTCTTCATACCAGCCTTTATGATAGGTTATTTTTGTTTAGAAGCATTTTAGATCATTGATGAATAAGGAAGGGAAGGTGTATTACATACAGCCTATTTCTTAGAATTCCAACTGTGTAAGTTCAAGGGTTCAAACTAGAATTGGAAGCTTGAAAATAACCCAAATTTTGATTACTTATTTGTGTTAGAATATTATACTTGAAATAATTTGTTGCTAATTATGGCTGCAGATGGTGATGAAGCTATAACGGACCAAGAAAAAGTAAGTTATTAACTGTAAAAACGTAAGTAAAATTAGGTAATTCATTTAAAATTTTACCTCACCTCAATTTGTAATTACCATTCAGTTATATGGTATTCAATATTACTTGAAGTAAATAGTACTTTGTCGAAAATGATACATGTGTATTTATATACTTAGTTCAGTACATTATGTAGCATAATTTTGATTGAACCTTTGTAACAGTTTGCCACATAAATGTATTTATAACGTTGACATCTTGGTTTTGTTAGCTTGTGTCAAAAGTAGGTTAGACATGTGTAACTGGAGAGAAACACATCTAGGTTTTATGTGGGCTGCAGGCAGGTTAATATAGACAAGACAAAACAACTTTTGATGAGTTACAGGGATGTGAGTAGCCTGCAGCCAGGTTAATCTAGATAAGACAAAACAACTTCTAATGAGTCACAGTGATAAAACTCATACCGGAGTATTAGTCTGGGACAACATAACTAGCGATAACATATTTTTGTTCACTTTTTATGAAAGTACTTGTTTGTCTGTACTTATTTTGACAGATTTAAAATGTTAATGGTAAAACTGCATTTTAGGGACTTTTATCAATTTTGGTAATTTTTGCAATGAAATGCTTCAGATTATGCTCATTATTAATAATCCGAAATATAAAGGTGCGGAAACAATGGGAAGTTACAAAAAAGTGAAAATAAAAGTGGCAAACATAACCTGAAAATAACTACCTTGTGAAAGTGAGAAACATGTTTTTAATAGCAAAGACGATAAATTTCATATGTGTTATTAATAATGAAAAGAATATAATTTTTTTTTAAAACAACTCAGCTGTTGTGTGTTTAACCTAACTCGACTTGCCCGTTTCGTGTTTAATGAAATAGGTGTTATTACAATGAAAATGATATAGAATTTTTTTCTATTTTGAAAAAAAACTTCATAACCTAACTTTTACTTGGCTGTTTGCTGTTTAATTCAGTAGTTACATGTATAAGTGGTATTCCTAAAAAAGCACTAACATTTGTAAGTAGTCTCAGTTAGGTGGATATAAAGCTGCTGTAGCTTTGTAAAAGTTTTTAATCCTTTGCTTTGCCATATTTGTATTGAAACTGAAATTCAGCTAAATATCCCACATTGTATTTTTTTTAACCCCAAATCGTGGGATCGTGTGTTGAACTTCATGCCAGCATTTTTTGATCGTATTTTTGTGTGCACCAGTTGTAAAATCAACAATGGTAACCGAGTGGATAACCATAAGATGAGTGAAACCGGTAGCAGAAACCAGTATGAATTTGAGAAAGAATATGATTCTTTAAAGGTGCCATGATTTATAACAAAGTTAACAATATTACTTAAATTGTAACTTAAACTGACAAAAAGAGACAAATCACAAAGTTCACAATTTACGGGAGCCATTTTTTGAACGATGTTTTCAGAACAAAAACTATCATGATAGTAAATGATTTTTTATAAAGTGCATACTAATCTAATGAAGCACATTTATCGTACAAAGTAAACATACAGGAAATCCATGTAAAGTATATGTGCAAGTACATTCATGCAAAATAAACATGAATGATGTCAGAATATAGGTTAAAAGTACAGGTTAGCAATAAATATCTAAAAATCTAATTTATTGTATGTTTATAGGATTAAACATCATCTCCTGCACTTTAATATCTCTCAAGGAAATGATATTACACATAATACAAGCAAAGAAAAAAAAATGTTTAAAAATTTTTTTTACTAAAAGTCCTTGAAATTCAGAAATACCATTTCAACTAATCTACAAATAGAAACAGATCAAGAATATCACTTTTTTGTATTTATGACATTAACACCATGATACAGTAGTAATGGTTTTTGAATGGTTTTCTTCAATTATATGCTTTGGTGAATTGAGATATTCACCCGCGAGTGATTAAAATATAATGCAATTTGTAATAGAACTATATTGTGGTGCCATAGCACGCTTACATTTCATTGGACGTACTAGATTCACTATGTCAAGGTTAATCACAATCTCATTGTCACTACATTGATATTTGTTGTACAGACCATGTCAATTAAAGTCTTCATACAACAACTGCATCTCTTAGGTTCTTAATCCCTTTTATTTAAAAAATAGTGTACATTGTTTTTATTATTATCAAGACACTTTTAATTAATCGTTTTCACAATGAAAAACATACTACACACTTTAGCGTGCTAATGAATATGAGGTTGTATTATTTTTATTTTCAATTTTTTTTTTCAAACTTGTCGCAGCTATTTTTATATTTTGTATTATTACTTATGGGCTTATAATAAAGGTTTTTAGTGAGAAAAATACGTAAATGGACATAGTTGCTTCAGTGTCATCATTACCCACTTTTTTAAATGTAAATATTGATAACATTTTCAAATTAAGAGTTATTAAAAATTAAACTTTCCTAACCTCAATAATTTCTATTCTTAGATGATCCAGCTTCTTTAACATTACGAGTTAAACTAATTTCCATATTCTTTGAGTAATATGCATGTTTCTCTTCTGTAATTCAATGTTAAGTTAGGTTAGAAGATATTTCTTTCTTTAAAAAATATTTTATATTTTTTTATTTAAAAATAATAAATAAATATATGAAAAAACTAACCCAATATTATTTTCTTCTCTTTTTCCCATAAATAGAACAGCTTTTGTGAATATATAGATTCAAACTAATATGTAGTGCATAGTTATTAAAAAAAATATGATTTTGTATTTGAAAAACCTAATCCAGTTTCATTTTTGTTGAAATTTGATAGATATGTAGTAAGACAACATGTATGTATATGTATAAGATATATATATATATATATATATATATATATATATATATATATATATAGTATAAAATTAACTAGGCATAAGTCGTTTAATGGATAACTACTACATGTGTAAGAAAACCCAGTAAACATTGTTGTCTGTGTAAAATAGTAAGTGGACAATGTTTGTTAAAAAATATGTTTTAATAACTTTCTTTGCAATAGGCTATGATTGATTTGGGTAACCATTTGTAATATTATAAACATACCCAGCATGGAAAAGTAAAACTGAATTATTTATTTTTATGAAATCAGTTTTAAATGTACACTTATAGAGTTACGGTGGCCGCAGTGCAATGCGATTATGGAGTATTGAGTGTGAGCTATTGTTTCTTGAACAGATATTATTCATCTTATAGTTAGGTGTGGTTGAGGTTAGGAAATGCTCTTTTTAATTGTTAATTTGAAAGGTATAGGCCTAATTATTTGAACTTCCCAAAAAAGTTATATTCTTGATCAGGTTTGTATGTAGTACAGTATATGTACAAATAAAATGTATTCATATAATTAATATGTATCAACTTTATTTTGTTTTTATATAGATTTTTCTTATTAACTATTATTTTTTAAATTAAGTAACATTAATCTGCGGAACATTTATTAAAGTTATAGTTTTATGCAATTTTTAATGGAACTACTTTGTTATATTAACCATTTACGATCATTTACGAACCATTTATATATCATGGATCATTTACGATTTACCACACGAAAAGTATCACTTTGCAAAGTAGTTTGTAGTCAGTCAGTTCATTGCTTTTACAAAGCATTGGCTGCATTACATCTTTGTAAATCAATATTTTTGATTCTTATTTATAATGACTACATTTAGTGATTTGAACAAAAAAATTGTAAAAATCAGTTAAGACATATTAATTCTACAGAAAAGTAGAAAAATGCATAGAGCTCGTAATACAATAGAATGTCAATTAACTGTCATTCTTGGGACCATTGGGGGTGACGGATGATAGAATAGACAGGTAACAGAAGTAGACCACCTTTACTTTCAGCGATTGATACAAATAACAGACTATACTTTGTTTATAGCACAGAATACATTATTATTATTCTTTTGGAAAATATAATAAAACTCTTGAAGCTTTCTTTTTAATTCTAATTACGTATTATACAAATTTTACATAGGCCTACGTATGTCTTTAATATAGTACATTATCCATACTCAACCTTTTGACAAGCATTCACATAACAGATTGAATGTGTGATTCAATAACTCTCGTGACTGTGTGATCAGATTATACATTGAATGGTATTATTGTAAATAGTATGAGAATGTTTATCTTTCTATAAAAACATTTATATACCCTTTCCGAATTTGTTGATACTATTTGAAGTGTATCTATGTCATTTCAGGAGATAATATGATTCACTTTTCTATTATCAGTATTTGGTTAGGGTAGCAATCATTGTTAGCTGCCCGCCTATGCTATAAATGAATCAGTTGCAGTGTTTTGTCTGCACAAAACACAATTAACCTGACAGTAGAAACTGACAGTTTAACGAGACTTCTGCATGTATAAATATTGTTTTTTGAGTAACTTGGTGAAACAAATTTGTAATTATAGTGGAAGTTAACTCATTCCATTTTAACAGCTTAACTGATCCCTATGAGACTGGACTACTAGTTGGATTGTAGAAAATTTGTTAAATAAAATATAGCTTAATTAGGCTTATTATTGGGAAATTTATTGTTGTTCTTATTTTAAGGCTTAAAGCACCATTAATCATGATGGTGAAATTAGATTTTCAGAAATAAACTTGAAGATAAAAACTTAAGTGAGATAAAGTTTAAGATAAAAAATATTGTGGTTATGTGTTACTGTTTGAAATTTTTGTTTCCATCATGTCAGTAAGATATTTGTTACTTTTTTTATATTATATATATTTTTTTTTTACTTTTTTATAAGATGGGTTGTATTTTTAATGCTTTTTTCGGAATGTTTTGTTTATTCTTCATAAATGTTTATCCAAAATTGATTTGTGAATATCAACAGTTTGCTCCATCGTGTTATATTGATATGATTGTGTTAATGAGTCTTCTTCAAAAATTAAATTGAAAATGAGTGTTCGAAATTTCTGTCATTAAGTGCATAACTGAACAATTGTTTCAGGTCCTAAGCATTTTTCTAAAATTGAATAAATAAGTAACTGTAAAATAGAATAATTTTAAATAAGATTAATTTATTGTACTTGACAATAATTAATTAAGGTGTGTTGAGAACAAAGTTGCAATAGGCTGGTAATCACATATAAATGACCTAATAAATAAAATGAAAACTTCATCCAACGATTATAATACATTCCTTAGCTTTATACTGTACAGTAGTTATAAATTATAAGCTCTGATTTATGTTTAATTATTAGATTTATTTTTTGTTTCTAGGTACGCATAGTTTCTGACTTCATTCTTCATTCACCACCAGGTGAATTTAATGAAGTTTTTAATGGTGAGTGAGTCATTTTATTTTTTAATAATCTTAGAAAAATGGAAGTTGTGTAAGATCTGAATAATATTATATATATTAAGGGTAAAAACCCCAAATAAACCTTTTCTTCTTCTTACTGACTTTTAATTGATGAGTTTTGCATAATTGTTAAAGAAAAACAATGGCATTCATGACTTCTCACTTTTTAGTGTAGAAGAGAAGTATACTTTTATTCTCAAATAGTTTTATAATTTTGTAAGCTTTTAATATAATATTCTTACCAGTCGTAAATGTTATACCTACTAAAGACATAAGTAATTTCCACATATCTACCAAACCATTTTATATACATTGGATAGATTTGGCATATAAGCCATTAAAACTCAAACGGAATATTTTTATATAAAGTAAACTCTCATATTTGATTTAATATGGCAATAGAGACCAGAGTATCATTTAAAAACAGTAGAGCTTGTAAAATCTCATGCCCTCCGCAATAATATGGCCTAGTTATAATTGGAAATAAATGAATTCTTGATTTGATTTAGTTATATTGATGGAGTTAATCCATTTCAAATTAACTAGGTTGCTGACAAAAGTAAAGTAAAAAAAACTTTTTACAGAAAGTTGTGCTATTCGTAAGAGTTTTGAAAACCACTTTTTGTTCAATTTTTTAGCAACTATTTTATTGCTATGTTGGACCAGATGGGAAGCTACTGCTATAGCAGGTGTTTCAAAGATACATGTGTCCCAATTTGTTGTGTGAGAAGAAATCGTAAAATATTACCCACAGTTTTATTGACAAGAGAGCTTTAATGAATGATTTATGATGCACTCCACCACAGCTCCATATTATTCTATTGAACTCTGAATGCACCTTTAGGAATGCACTGTCCGCATATGTCTGCTTGCCGACAATTCCTTTTCTTCTCGATAATCTCGATATGTGGTAGTTATGTCACTTGAGTTTGTGAATAGTTTATAGTCTGGTAGCAAGAACAAGGACAAATGGTGTCTCTACTGAGGAAGTCTCATTTTTGTTTGTGTGAATGAGTGGTATAAACAATCTCTAAATGTTTAATTTTTCACTTCAATCTTTACACGAAATTGATAACATTGTAGGGCCTAATTATTGTGCAGTAAATTGTCAAAAATACAAGTAAAAGAAAGAGTGCTTACCCTAATTGATAGATGGTCTTCAATACATTACGCTTTATTCGCTGTAAACAAGAAATTATTTAATAGTAATGAATGTTTTACATCAGCTGAATTTAATTTCTGTCAAAAAAAGATGAATATGACAATTATAAAAATGTAATAAATATGTTAGAGAGAAATGATTTTATAGTAATTGATGTCTCTTTTCTCAGCTGTTTGAAATCGTCAGCCCTGCTTCTACAGCCCTACATTAAAATTATTTTAACGCTGTTTAAGCATGAAAATAATTACTTACAAAATGTTAGTATTTTACTAAATAATCTGAAGAGACTAGTAGAAATAAGAAATTGTAATGTTTGCTAAATGAGTTGAAAGGTCTAATAAGGTAGTAGGATTTTTCAAAAAAAACAAACCTGTTTTCAAAAATAAAAGACACGGGATAAAAAATTGTTCTTTTTGATGAATTAACAAAAGATGAAAGAATTTCAGATCTGGAATTAATTGTACTTCAGGGTTAATGTGTGTTATGGCTGTCTAGATATATTGATTTTTTAAAATAAAAATGAAGATTTTAGAGCCTCTATGATCTGAGTAATATGTTTAAATACCAGTGGACAAATAAGCTCTAATCATTTTCGAACAAAGTAATAAAAAAGGAAGCAGCAAAATTGACTAAAATAAGACAGTTGCTCTCTATGATTAGTTAATTGTTTTTGAAATCGGTTTGAAATGTGAAATTTAGTGAAATAGTTGATAAATTTCAGTAGCCTCATCTCCAGTTTTTCAGAGGTTGTAACAGCATTCATACTATTTTCGATTCTTCTTGTTACAAACCGCAATAAATGTTCGCTGAAAAAAAGGCAAAAAAAGTATTTAAATACTGGAATTTTTAGAGTTATAATGTTTTTTTAGATATACCTAAGTATTGTTGTTTTTGATATTTTTAAATAAATTTTGTTTATTGGAGTGTTTTGTTCATTTTCCAAAAAAAATTTGTACAGGCCCATTTTTGGCTAACTATGTCACTGTGTTCGTCTGTTTCAAACTTTAATCCTCTGGTGCACGTGCCGTGGACTGATAGTCAGCACTTTTACTTTTTTACACACTATTGATAATGGGACAATTCTAAATCTGTGTGACTCAACACTTTTCTGAACAAAGTGTTGGACCACCCTCCTTTGCACGTGCAGTCTATTGTGTAATATGTTCGGACTGTAACTCCACCCGTGTTAATTCATGAATAGTAATGTTACATATTTGTTTATTTGATTTTTGCATCTTTTTCCTACATTAAATAACATTTTTAGTTTATAGTTGTACATAGTTTGTAAAAAATAAATAAAAATATAAAGTAAAATTTCTGAATTTGTATTTTTGAAAAAGTTCACTTATAAAATGAACTGCACATGTGAAGAATAGATTCAATTTATGTTAGAAGATGGATTAAACACGTCGGATGATATGACGAAGATATAGTTCGTGAAAGTGACCATAATAATAGCATTGGTTGCATTTTTCTCATTTCTTAACATAGCTGGAATCAGTGTTTTTGTTATTTATAGAGACAAATTTAGAGAGAAAAACATTTTTGACAATTCTTTCCAAGGAGCTAATAGAATGGCATTTGTGTTTGAGAGCACAGCAAGACAACTTACCTACAACAATCAAGCTCCGCTTATTAGAAATCATAGGGATTTCCCAAAATCGTACTGCAAGACCTACCTGCTGCACCAGCAAATGCAGGAGAAATAAGAGGAAGATGCTACCTGTGTGATAGAAGAAAGAACAGACCTACCAGATACCAGTACAGAAGATGTAATCAATATATATGCTTATGACATGTTATGTCTGATATCTGTGGTAAACGTGATGAGCAAATTTTGTAAATGATAATGAGGAAATGGATGAGTAAGCATAACTAACAAGACATAAAAGGAAGTGTTAAATAAATAAGTAGGTTACAATTTTATATTCATGTTGTCCTTTTTACCTTGTAATGTTCATGTCTTAGACTTGTTTTTAGTAAAAACAAAATGTATATTATCATATTTTTTTTAATATTAATTTGAAAATTTTCAGACATTTTTTGCAACATTAGTTTATGTAATAAAATCATTTTAAAAACCTATGCTTTTTATTGAAACCAAAAACTTTTTTGTATTTAGACTTTTTAAAGTATTCTACTACTTAAAAAAAATTTAAACAAGAGTTTTGTCCTTTTTCTATGGGTCTTCAAATATTATGATTTTCTAAAATGTGCTATATGTTTTGTATTACTGCAAATTAAATGCCTTCATTTTCTTGAACTTTGTTTCATTCAATCTTGTTTGTAAATTGAATACCACCTTCAGTTTTCTGTAAAATTGTTTGCATGCAGCACTGCAAAATTTCTTCAGTTATTACCACAATTTTTTTTTCAGATGTAAGAGCGTTGCTAAATAATGATGTTCTATTGAAAGAAGGGGCTTCAGGGTGAGTAAAATTATGGTGTAGGCGTAGGCTATACTCTATACTGTACTTGCTTCTACTGTACTAAAAATGTTTGTGGTGAAGTTATACAGCGCACATCTGCTAGGCCTAGCATCTTATGTTTCTGCTTTTGTAAGTTTGTTGATAAGTAAAACATAAAAAATATTTTTTTTACATTAACAATTGTTGTAATATATTTTGTCAAAATATATTTTAGTTTCAAAGTAGGCTATTGTCTACAACAATAATTAGGTCTAAATTTATATTTCCACCACCTGATTTTTTTGTGAAATTATGTTGATGTAATGTTTTTAAGCAGTTTTTTTGTAAGTTGTAAAATAAATTCTAGGCGTTAAAATATCAACTTCTTTAAAATAAGTATTGTTAGTATGAATTATAATAACAATAACAAAAATAAATAATATCTTTTGTAACAAAAAAATTTAATTTAATTGTTAAAAGACAATGTTTAACTGGTTTGATATTTTAGCTGTTTAATGAATACACCCCATTAGGAGTGAAATTAGTAGGTAATTTGAACAAACTGATAAAGTTGGAAAGTGACCCAGCAAGAGAACTTAAGCTTGGACTTCAGTAGTCCAGGGTAAAATGCTCAAGTAGTATGAAATGTTTGTGACCACCTAAGAACTAATATCTTGTATCTTACGTCAGAAACATTGTGTTTGGTTCTCCAGGATTTGAATGTGTATTTTTATGCTAAATAAATTAAGCAATTTTACATTAAAATAAAAAAAACAGCTTATGGAAAAACCTTACTCCAGGGGGAATTGCCATTCTTTTATTCTAAAAGAAATTAAAATTTATATAGATCTAAATTTTTGGATCACGAGTATTTTATTGATCATAAATGGTACTTAGTTATAGTATTAAATACAATACCTCTGATAATTAGGTGTTTTAAATGGCATTAAATATTCAGTATTTTGTATTTTATGTGTACAGAATGAATTTGTTCCATTTAAAGGGTAATATACAAAAACAATCTTGGAACTAGAGTCCAACTTATCCGACCTTCGCTAATCTGACTTTCCATTTAATCCAATCTAATCTCAAAGAACAATATTTCAAGCAGTTTAAAAGATGTGTATGTGTCAAGCCTTTATGCCTATGTGTGGCACTTGTGCGCCCAGCCGATGACCTACATTCTCTTTCAAAAGAAAGAGTGGTTCGTCCACTTCTGTCTTTTAGTATCATTTCAGATTCGTGGAAGAATTGAGGTTCAGAGTGCTGTTTGTTTTTTTATTCGCTGTTTTCTAAAAGGAGTTGTGATGGCTTCTAAAAGGAATGATTTGATGTACTGCTCTTTATTACTGTAGTGAAATTCTATGTGCTGTTTTATGTTTTGGTACATTTAGTAATAATACATGTGAGTCAAAGTTTTTTAGTGTGATAAATACAATTCAATACTTTTAAATGTTTTTTAATGGTTCTCCGTGTAATTTGACTTTCCTGATGATTCGACCCAGCTGTGCCCGGTTTAGGTCACATTAGCGAGACTACTGCACCAATATTTAATTTACAGTTAGAACAAAATAACAAAAAATAATTATTACACCCAATTAACACCAAATAATAATTCTCTTCTATTATCATCAAGAGAGTTCTGTATATACATGAAATACTTAAACAAAACATTAATATTAATTTTCTTTAATGGTAAGCTTGTAAATTTGTGTAATTACAATTTACAAATTTGTGCAATTGTAAAATAAGTTTTGAATTTTTGTCTCTGCCTTTTGTGTGGAATGTTTTAAATTTGAGTGGGAACAGTAAGAAATTTTAAAAAAATTAAAATGATGACTAACAATCAGCTAAAAATAAGCATTCAAAGCTATTCCAGTGAGGGTTTGTTATCTTATGTATCTGTAGATAACAGAGGAAGCACCACCGCGTGCAGTTGTTCTACCCTGTTGCTCTGTTTTTATCTTGATTTTTATAGGCCATCTTTAGATAAAACACGTAACAACATTTTGAACTTAGTAAGCGGATTGATCATGATAACTGTTATAAAAGTAAATTGAATTTACAATTGGCGTCTGTCCTTTGTGATTTGATTAGTAAAAACGGATAATCAAATTAATTAGTGAATATAGTAACCAGCGACTTGAAATTTGAATTAACCCATTGGAAACTGGATTTTACTAACATGCTATTGGCCTTCAGTACTGAATTTCTTCAGTAGTTTACACTAAGATTATGTGCAATAATAAAAGCAAGTAACCTACCAATTTTATCCTACATAATGTTGTTGTAATTGTTAACACATACTTAGCCAACACTTTTAACACTATATTAACATTTTTTATGTTTATATATTTACACTATGTACATTTTGTTTCCTTTTCAAAAATTTGTCCGACTATGATAAATTTCAAAACAATTTTCCAAATGCAAAGGAACACTACATTTTTTGCACTGGTAAATTGTTTCAGACCGTTTCCTTTTGCAGTACATACTCTACACTTTCTAGATGGCCTTGCTTTGCTTGTTGGGTGGATTTTCCCTATTAAATGTCACCAGAATTTTAGTTATATTTGGATTAGAAGTCCACTGCCAATCATTTACTTGTAGGTTATGTGTAATATTGTCTGCAATTAGGCCTATTTTCACAGATCTCATCATCACTGTTATCACTATCACTACTGTCATTTTCAACAATAACTTCTTGCTCTTCATTATCACTAATCTCACAACTACTTTCATTTAAAATATCCCCAGCAAACTCACTAAATGCACTTGAAGAAATAAACAATTCCTCACGAGAAGCCATGTTTCTACAACTGTCAAATTCGTACACAACTTCACAAATAAACTGCCGGAAATTAACGAGTAACAACGGAAATAAACGAAGGAAAAATATCTCATAGATTGAAAATAGATTTATATTTCTATATTTGATTTTTAGGCTAGAAACATACGGCAAAGAGATCAGTGAAGTAGAGGACGGACATTGCCCGTCTTTAGTACTTAAGCCATTGAGAGAGAAGGACGGGCAATATACGTCTTTCGTTACCAATGGGTTAAAATTTGCGTATTGAAATTTGATAAATTTGGTTAATTTTTTGTTCAGAAGTAGTCTTTAAGCATTTAAACAAAGTGTGGGTTTCTATTTCCTCAAAAATTTTGATTCAGGAGCTAATGAAAAAAACAAGAAAGTCAACATTGGGGAAAATTCAATTGGGTCTAATTTGCCAAAATCAAACATATATTTTACTAAAACTTTGCATTTATATGACAATTCATAATTCAAGTTAGTTTACCAATTACATAAACAAAGGAATTTAAAGTTTATGACTTAATTGGACTATGAAGTTTTAGAATAGATGATTAATTTGAAGTTAAATTAGAATAATTAAGGAATCAAAAAAACAAGAATGTGACTACAAAAAATTTGTGAAAGATGATTGAATTGAAAGTAAAGGAACAAGACTGTGACTATGAAATTAGTAAAGGATTATTGAATTTGAAGTAGAATCAAATTAATAAGAAAATGGGACTACTGGGTTTGGCAGCAGGATTTTTCAAAAATTCTAATATAGATATTTTTGTATGAATTTCAATTTTAATTTTGTTTTCAAATATTACATAATGCAATTTGAAAAAAAACCATAAATCACCTGGTGGTCAAAAGGGCCACTCCATATCATTGGGCAATGAAGTGAGGCACTCTGGAAAATTTTCCATTAAAAAAAAATGATAGATACTCTTGATGTAAAGTATACAAGTAGTCCCATCTTGTAGAAACCTAATAACCCTAATGTGGGCAACTGATATATTCTTGATTCAGGCAATAAGAATTCTTGCAACATTGTAAGATAAAGCTTTGTATTGACTATCACAGTACATCCTTACTCTTGAAAAAAGTAGTGTTCAATTATGCCAAATTGGGCCATTACGAAACTACACAGTTGTCCTTTCCGTATGTAGAGAGGTCTTTGTTAGATTTTCCATGAATTATTTTGTGACCAATATTGACATTTTATTTGTTTATATTACATGGAGGTGAAATTAAACAAAATTTACTTTTGTCATTCACTATCAGAATAGAATCATTTTCCAAGGGTTGTAAGGTTACCAACATAAACCATCAATCATATCTTTAATGGCCGTGATTTTGTATGGATGAAAGTGCAGCTTTAAGTGCAAAATTTTATGAACTGATCTGACTGTGCATACATGTGCAAAGCATGAATGTGTCGTGCTGTTGAATGATGAAGGATTTCCTCGAACAGCCTGTTGAACTCAATTGATGTTTTCTGATGTTATAAGTCCAATGACCTCTTTGAGCTGTTCTAGGTCTCACAATTCCTTTTGTTCTGAAATTGTTAAACAATTTCGGTATTGTTGGGTGAGATGGGACAGCACTGCATTGACCACGCTGAAATGATTTTCAGTAGAGCTGTGTCTGTTGCAACAAAGGTGTTACCACAGAAAGATGCATGTACTGGTTCCTTCTCCCGCAATGTTACACCCATCTAAAATATATAAAACATCTCTACCTAATCCTGTATAGGAAAATATGATTAAATTGGCAGTAGAATTAAAGAAATTAAAGAATGAAAGAAAGTGACTATTAATAATTTGGAAAGGGTGATTGATTTTAAGGTAGAACCGATGCAATAGTAAATTAATTAAAAAATTTATCAGTTTGATAATACTAAAGTCATCTGATTAGATATATAATTTTTTAATAATATTGTTTTTAATGAACTGATTTTCATTAAGGTATTGATTGTAAAATATCATAAATATTCTGTAATTTCTCACCCCGAGGACCCGGGTTCTATTCCTGGCGAGGACTTGGCATTTTCATACACTATAAATCATTCCATTGTCTGCATTAGCCCAAGTGTGCACAATAGTCGGACATTAAACACCAAAAAACAAAAATAAAAAATTCTCTACTTAAAAATAAATTAATGTTACTTTTAGCAATATTTGTTATCTTATAATAATTTCAAATTGAAAGTTTTCTCCACAGAGCTTTTTCGCAATATAACAAGGACCAACTCACTCCTGTGAGACTGGAAAACAGTGATCATCCAGTCCTAGTTACTGAACATAATGATTTAGGAGCATCACGATTTTTTGATGCTCGCTCCAAACAGACCTTCAAGTACGACCATTTGAGGAAAGAAGCTTCTGAATATGGGGTAGGCTCTGTGCTCTTTTGTTTTCTCTCTCTCTCTCTCTCTCTCTCTATATATATATATATATATATATATATATATATATATATATATATATATATATATATGATATATATATATATATATATATATATATATATATATACCTAGGTATATATATATATATATATATATATACCTAGGTATATATATATATATATAGGTGATCGATATAATATACATGTAGATTTTTTTAAGCTCATCTGTTTGTCTTATGTCCGTAGATTTAAAAAATAATAAAATATTTAAATAAAAAGCATGCATAGGACATTAAATTGAACAATTTTTTTTCAAATTTGGAATGAGATTTTGAAAGTGTTAGTTATCTTTCTCAACAAACGCTTACATTCTTTCACTATGTTTGTGCAATTCTTTACAGAGTTAGTGGATGAATTTTTAGTATTACTTGTTTGTATTGAGCTTGTTCAAGTGTTTGTGGTTTATGCTGGAAGTTTTTCATAGAGGTAACTCTAAAGAAGAAAAATTGTTGCAGTTAAATCTGGAGGTTTGTGGCCATCGGGCATCAGCAATATGATTGCTTAAGAATTCTACTGTATACCAATAAAAATAGAACTACAAAACACTAAACTAACAGAGGTTTCTAATGAAGTATACATAAATGTAATCCTAAGTGGGTTATGTGGTTATTTCAGTTATCTCACATAAACTCAAAATATTTAATATACAGGATGATTTTAAATGATGAACAGAGTTTTTTTTACTCTATATTTAAAACTTTTGAACTAATGTTAAGTAAATCGCATCCAATAATACAAGTGAAAGATTCATTTTATAAATGTTCTATGTGTCCCCCACTGGTTATGTGACACATCCAAGTGGTCGTTGAACTTGTCCTGTATGTAAAGAGACATTTAATGTATAGTTGAGTTCACTGCAACTGTAATACAGATGTCTTAGTTCAACGAGAGTTGTTATTTAAAAAGTTTCAGACCTCCTCCTTTAACTATTACTTGGATTAGACAGATACTGTGTATAATTAATGAAATACAGTTATAAAATACAGAGTCCATCATTTAGAATTGCTCTGTGTTCGCCTTTTTTTAACCTCAATGCATGATATTTTACAATTTTTGTATATTTACATGCACTTAAAACATAACCATATTAGCAAAACTTAACATATTCGTTAAATGGAATTCAGCTTGAGGAGTTTTTCTTGACTTAAAGGTGTCTCATTTTGAACAAACCACCATTGCAAAAGTTACAAATTTCTCCCTGTAACATTATGTATAACCTCTCAGTTATCGTCAGTGTAACAGAGCTCATCATCATCAGTAAATAAGATGAATTTACCATCAAAATTAAGATGTTGAAAAACTATAAGTAAATTATGTTAGTTACTTCATATATATATGTTAGTACACACACGCACGTTTGTGTATGTATGTATATATAGTAAGAACAGACCTCAATGGCATACCAGATTTTAATTAGCCCCTATTCACTAAAAACCTTAATCACTTTTTCTCTGAAAAAGTTAATCATGAAACCAATCATTTAAATTAATAATATGATTATTTATTATTGCTTTATTAAAAATCATTATCTTTCATTTTAAATGTCATAAAAAATATGAAGAAAATATTAACCCTTTCCCCCTTGTCAATGAAACAGACTGACATTGGGAACTTAAAGCTAGTGGTTGAAAGTCAAGACTCAACACGACATCACTGTTGCTGTTAATTATAAAATTAATTCAAGATCTTCTTGGATCTGCAATAAACTAACATTGTGCATGATTGTTGTTTCTCTATAAGTTTATAATGTTCTAATGGTTTTTAGTTTATTTATTTTATAAATACATGGTTTTACTATGAAAATATATTCTTGATTGAATAGTGTATGTTTACAATCCTCAGATTCAATACTTAATATCTACCGTACTTTGTTTGGCCCGAAACATGACTTCTGAAATGACATGTTTCAGAGCTGTAGTGCTATCGTAAGCAATAACTCATAAGATCATCGAACATTAAAACAAATATTACACTACAGTAGAATCTTAGTATAATACATTCTGTTGTAATGAATTCCCCAATAACGATTTTTTTTTAAATTCCCTTCAAACCGTGTAACACTCAATGTTAGAAAAACCTCTTTATTAATTAATATTTTGACTTACAACTTCGATATAAAAATTTTTTGTCATTTAAGATAGAGCATAAAATTCTAATATTATGATTATCTAAAGTAAAAAACCCTACATAAACAAGTAAATCGCGTTTTACAAAAAACTGTACGGTACAATTTGTAGTGATTCAGGCGCACGTCTCAATATGAAAGCAATAGCACTCACTTCCATTCTCCTTCCTACCTCCTACAACTGACAGTCAGTGTTGTTTGCGATGTAATACATCACATATTATTTTGTCAGCATGCTTAGTCAACACACTAATACTGACATAGTAGATTTAGGGCCTGCAGTTGAAAATCATTATTAAAATAGAGGTTGACCTCTGTTATAATCATTACATAAAGGTTCTCATTCCGTTTTGAGAAAATTTCTATGTAACAAATATTGGCCACATTTAAGCTAAATAGAATGAACTTAGTTTTGGGGAATATTTTGATATAACACATTTTTTCTTTGGACTCTTGAGATTTGTTATATCGAGGTTCTACTGTACTTAGTATTTTCAAAATTACAAAATATTAACACCTTGGAAAAAAATTTTAAAAATAGGGTTAGTAAGTGAATAAATGAGGAATACAGTAAAATAAGTCAGTATTATTTATTTCATATGGTATTGTACAGAGTTGGGAACCAGAACCTGGAACGGAATCGTGGAGAGCTGCGTTAGAGGAAGAATTGGATTCATATACAATGAATCATTATAAGAATGGTATTTCTAGTGTGTTTGCTAAGAAACAAGGAGCAACTGTTATTCTAATTGCTTGCATAGAAGATCACCAGTTCCAACCTAAAAATTACTGGTAAATAAATTAAATATATTTATGGCACTCCTACTTTTACTACTTGCTACAGATGACTTTTACTACTTCCTTTCTAATGTGATTTAACAGTGATATAAATAATACATTTGTGAGGTGAGGAATAAGAATTTTTTTGGAGGAAATAAAAATTAATTTATTTGTTTATTTTGGGGGGGCCTTAATTGTTTCTTGTTGCTATCATGTCTGCAGAAATGTAACTGATAGTTCAGACAACCTTTTTTTTTATATCAAAACAATTTTAAATAGAATTAGGTCTTACTTTATAGCGAACAAAGTGTTTAATATTATTCGTATAAGATTTTCTTCTTAAAATACAATAATTATTATCTATTTGTTTTACTTTTACCTTATATAATGTTTTACATAGCAAAAAAAAATATTTACATTTTCATTATTATTATTATTATTATTATTATTATTATTACTCAAATTCATTATTATTATTGATTTATTATAGTCCTATTTTACAAATTTTTGAAATTATCTTCATCCAATACAAATGAAATATTTATGTTTGTGTCAGAATTTTTTTGTAAAAAAAATAGTTATAAGTGAGATTATCGAGTTATATATATATATATATATATATATATATATATATATATATATATATAAGTGTGTGTGTGTGTGTCCCAGTTATAATGTGTATTTTTGAAGACAATGCAGAGACACTAACTAGTTTAATAGATGAAGAAAAACATTGCTATAGATAAGCTTGTAGTGGTAAAAAATGTGTTGGCCACATGTTTTCTATAGTGTATTTACTTATCTTTAGTCTCCTTAAGTAGCAATAGGGAATAAAGAGTAAAAGTCCTGTTTATGAGACAATAGATGCAATCTGGTATGTTTATGTGATATGTTAGATAACAGAGTGACTTACTAGAATATTTATTTAGCCTGTATTTATTTACGAGAATTGAACAAGAAGAGGCAATTTCTGTCATCAGCAGTAATATTACTTTGGTTGTAGAGATGTGCTAAACTGTTACTTTTAATTAACTGTTATAACCATTGCAAGTAATTTTCAGTATCCGGATACAAATATTTATTACAAGTACCTGCAGGTACTCTGTACTCTGTATTATATATATATATATATATATATATATATATATATATATATATATATATATATATATATGTTGCTTCTTTACTTGGTAACAGTGTACCTGTCAAGGGTACAAACTACAAAAACCTTTTTGTGTTAAATTTACTGTGTTTGTAGTGAAAATATAATGACAAATTAACTGAACATAATAGTTGTATTTTGTTAACTTTTACATTATTGTATGAACAAAAAATTATGGTAAATATACAAGCTGCGTGGGCGAATTTAGGAGAGGAACTCTGGAGGGGGCAAGGACTGTAAGGGTGGAAACTGTTCTGGAGGGTATAGAATATTCCTGCAAAAAAGGTGTGTCTTCTCTCCAGAACCAAATTTTTTGAAAATTTGGTATTAAAAAATAGGGTTTCAACACACCTACTTTCCAAAAATTATTTATAATGTGTTCAGAATGTGACTTTTAAGTAACAGTAATAATAAAAAAAGAAAATGTTCTCATTGCCTTTTTATGATTATTTTTTTATTATTCATAATTTATAATAAGTAATCTAAATAATACATTCTAAAACGGATCCATTATCTGTTAAAATACGATTGTGAATAAAGTAATAAATAGTATGTGTGCAGCCTATATCCCTAAAGAAAGATATCATAAATTATTGTTGTTTGTACCTGTCTTTGGTACCAAATTCAAAAGTAGGTGTACCAGCAAAGTACATGTAACTGGTATTTATGATTTTAAGTAACAATTATATTTAGAAAAGCCAAGTACCTGTTACAGTTACATGAACCTCTGTTTGGAAGCAATATTTTCCAAAGAACTAGTCATCATTTTGTAGTGTACAAAATAATTAGAAAAGTATAAAAACAGAAAAAAATATTTTTATAAAAACTGCAATACACAAACGCTATAATTTCATCATGTATTCTCCAGTGTTAATTTTCAGACTGTTGTACCTTGCAAAAAGGTGTACAGTAGTACGAATATCAGATGGTTTAACGTGCAAGTTATTTATATCAGAATAAGTCAGAATATGTTGAGAATGAGAGACATAATGGGCCCGCGTTACATCGGATATCGCATGATAACTGAAGACCACTATATTTGTTTCTTAGAATAATGTGAATACCATTTACACATTTTGCTTTGTGGCAGGTGTGTGTTGTTAATTTGAAACTGTTTTACGACAGGAACAAAAATGAGATATAATATAAGCAGTTATACAGAAAGTATAAACACTGGTATCTATAAAGTTGTTATAAAAACTTGTAAGGTTCATCACAGTATTGTATATATTTTTTTTTTTTTGCGAAAAACCATTAAGGTTATCATCGCCGTCATGCAAAATGAAGGTATAAAAAAAAAAAAATTAACAAAATTTACTTATATATATATATATATATATATATATATATATATATATATATATATAAAACTACAACAAACTATAATAGTAAAAATAAATTAAACAAAATTTAAATAACAGGTATAACTATATAAATAATAAATACTTAAGAACTAAATAACATTTAATAGTGAATAAGATTTAATAACAATTCGTAAAGGTATATATAAACATAACAGAAATAAAGTTATTTAGATAAAATAAATAAATAATATAACACAAGAAATAACAGTCAACGGCCGAGGCACTATCTCCCAACATCGTCTGCAAACAGTTGCTCAGACCACACATAACACGCACATTTTGAAAACCATCACAATCTAGCAGTATATGTTTAATTGTGATGGTTTCACACACAGTATTATAAACAGTTACTTAATAAAAATAACAATTTTTCACTAACAAAGTTTGTATGTTAGTGAATATTTTGCTGAAAGAAATAGGAACTCGTACCATAGAGAAATATATTTTAATACTGAGTAAGGATCCATTGTTGTCATTATCTTCAATTGGGATCTCCTATTTTAGTTCTTGAGAGTGAAAAGATTTTTGTGGTAAAATAACAAAAATAATTTAAACAATGTAATAATTAATAAAAACACAATGAGGTCTCAGAAACCAAGTTTTACATAAACTGTAGAGAAACAAAAGAACAAACTACTTCACTAGTCTTTAAAAACAAATTGCCTTTCAGGTTGATTTTTGATGTTTTATGACAGTAAGCCTATTTAGTAGTTTGGGCCCGGACATGTAAACAAGAGCCTATGTGAGAAAATGATAAGAACTGATCAGTTGATTGATGATAAAAAAATGTTTACCAGAAGCAGGAACATTATCTAATCACCAAAATTTGGAAATCTGTTGTTCGCGCTTAAAATTAAATATACCTTCCATTACCTATCCTAATTGCTCAATTAAATTGACTACTGGGAGCTGCTGCTATCTGGTGACAAAAAGAAGAAATAGCACTACTAGACAGCTCCCTATATTCAACTGATAGGCCAGTCCAATGTCAAACATCGCTACCGCCGTTATACAGTCCCGGCTTTGAGATTCCTTTGTGCGACACTGCAGACTCAAAAAGACTTGGCTAAGGGGGAAATATAACAAGAGGAAGAAGTAAGGTGAGCAATTTCCTTATCCTTTCTATTTAGAATTATTCCTAACCTAAGCACTTACTTCGTTATTGCCTTTTTAGCTACCAGAGGTGACAGGCACATACATAACGAACGTTTGGTCCTCCGGGCCGGATATAACGAGACTTCAGCCCTTCAGGCTGAATATTCAATTTTTGGGGTTACAATTCAATTTGTTGAATTTATATACAAAAATTATTAATTTAATAATTTTATTATTTAGTGTTTTGATATTAGAAATTTTATTTAATATCATATTTACTTGTACTTGGCAAAATAAGAAGTGGATGTAATTTTAAAGAAATGAATATTTTTTATTTTTTGCAAAAAAATTATTCTTTAAAGAAAATCTTATTGAAAGAAGGTTGGAGCAGGCTCAAGGTCATCAGATTAGGAAGGGTTTCTACCTGCGTATGTGTGTCTTCCATTCTCTTGTTTACTTTTAGGCTCTCACTTATCAGTCAACTGGATTTATTTATTTCATTTAACTTCCGTTTGAAAATAATTTTAATTTATTTTTCTTTGCTAATTGTAAAGTTTATGAGTTGTGGAGGTACAAATTTATGTAAGTTAAATTTTGTAAAATTTATTAATTTAAAATGTCTGATAAAAATCCGAAAATTAAAACTTTATTATTCAGGCTAGAAACATTATTTTTGCGCATACAGCAGTTGTATGATGTTTCCCAATTACTTCGAACTGACAAGTCTAAAATCCCAGAGTTTCATACACGTTTAGCGAAGTTAGAAGAAACTTTTCTTAGTTATGAAAATACTATTGATGATATCATAGAAATCTTGGTTACTAATCATCTGACAGAAAGTGTTGATACTTATCAACAAAAATTACAAGCAGCTGAAACCTTGTACATCGAGATAATAAACGTTTCTTCGAAGTTTAAGGTCCTTACTATACCTACTTCTTCAAAAAAGGTTTCCGTAAACTTACGAAAATTTCTTTGAAAACTTTCGATGGTACTAACTTTTCTGAATGGCAGAGTTTTTCAGATAATTTCGTATCATTAATTCATAGTAATGCCGATCTGGATGATGTGAGTAAATTGCAGTATTTAATTTCAGTTTTAGATGGAACTCCCTTGTCAATTGCTAGGACTTTGCCCGTTACAGAGGCAAATTACGCTGTTATTTGGAAGTTATTGACTGATAAATATGATGATAAAAGATTGATTGCTTCATATATTTTAGATTTAATTTGTGATTTCACTCCATTGAATGTGGAAAATTCAGAGAATTTAAATAAATTCTTATCTACATTTTATGAAGCCACTTCCGCTCTTAGGAATCTCAAGATCGAAGATTTAGCGGATTTTATTTTGTTGTATCTATCTTTAAAGGTACTCCCAGTTTCAACAAGGAAACAATTTGAGAGTAAATTTGTGACGACAAATTTGCCAACTGTTGAAAATCTACTTGAGTTCATAAGAGAACACACCAGAGTTTTAGAAACATTGAAGTCCAAGTCAAGTAATAATAATACGACAGGATCTTTATCCTTATCCAAAAACCTTGGAATTTTGCATCCAAGTACTCCCAAGCGATTTATGGGAAAAAATAAAAGTGCCAATTTGGCTGCTTATACTCAGACAAGCAAGATTAACTGTTCCTTTTGTGCAGGATCGCACACCTTGTTTTCGTGCGCCACCTTTCTTAAACTGAATGCTTTACAAAGGAAGGACTGGGTACTCAAAAATAAGCGCTGCTTTAATTGTTTAAAAAGCAACCATTTTAGTTTTAATTGTTCTGTCAAAGGTGTATGTCGCCACTGTAAAAAGAGACATCACACTTTATTGTGCTTTCAAAGTGAGACTCCTATTGCACAGAAAGAGACTATTAAAACAGAAAAAGTTAATGATTCCGCTAATTATACGGATAATGACGAACCTGAGGGTTCTAATTCGAAGGAACAGCAAACTGCATGTACCTCTTTGGAACATTCCAGTACTGCGGTATTGTTAGGCACAGCTGTTGTGCTAGTAAAAGATAGTTCATGTATCTATCAGCCCGTTAGGGCGCTTTATTGATTCTGGATCAATGACTCCGTTCATCACAACTTCTTGTTTGCGGCGATTAGGTCTCAAAAGAAGAAAGTATCATTGCTCAGTAGCAGGTTTGGGTGATCAGAAGTTGTCCAATATTCAAGGTGTTGTGACTTGTGAGATTAAGTCAGTATTTGGAAGCCAGACCTTTATTACGGAAAGTGTGGTTGTCAACAGAATAACTTCAGATTTGCCGATGGCGGATATCAACATTGCTGAAAATTCTAAATTTTCACATTTAAAATTAGCGGATCCAGAATTTAATAAAACTGGAAAAATTGACTTACTTATTGGAGCCGATTTATTTCCGTTGTTGTTTGACGGCGAAAAAATGTATGATAAAAAAAGTGGGCTCACTGCTTTGAGCTCCGCGTTTGGGTGGATTGTAACAGGAAAGGTTCACATTCATGGACCAAACAAACATAATAGTTTGGTCGCATTGCCTTCAATGCTGAGGCCCTCTTTGGAAGAGGCACTTATAAAGTTTTGGGAGTGTGAACAGCCCATTGTAGATTGTCTTCATGTTAATCCTGAAGATGTTACCTGTGAAGAGAAGTTTAAAAATAATTATTTTCGCCTAGAGAATGGACGTTATGTGGTCCCATTGCTCTTTAATGCAGACCCTTCTTTGTTAGGTCAGTCTTTTTCGCAAGCTCTCTCTCGTTTACATTCTTTGGAGAGGCGCCTGGCACTTAATCCAGACCTTAAAAAGAATTATATTGACTTCATGCGTGAATATCAAGATTTAGGACACATGAGAGAGGTGAAAAAAGGTGAAGGAAAGTATTTTTTACCTCACCACCCTGTTATTAAAGAGTCAAGTAGCACGACAAAAATTAGATGCGTTTTTGATGCTTCTATGATAACAAGCACAGGAAAATCTTTGAATGATTTATTATTTAAAGGGCCAAAACTACATCAGGAGATTGTGGGCATGTTACTTAAATTTAGATTATATCCGTTTGTATTTACCGCGGATGTACGTAAGATGTTCCGTCAGATAATGGTCAAGAGTGAAGATTGCGCTTTTCAGCACATTCTATGGCGGGAGTCTACTCAAGATCCGGTGAGAGAGTTTGAACTTCTTACGGTGACTTATGGTGTTAAATCTTCTCCCTTTTTATCTAATAGGGTGCTATTTCAATTAAGTGAAGATGAAAAAGAGAGATTTCCTCTTGCTTCAGAGATAGTAAAGAATAGTACGTATGTGGATAACATAATTCAAGGGTTTTTTGATAGAGAGGTTGCTCTTTTAGCAAGATATCAGCTTGTAAACCTGATGAAAATGGCACAACTTGAGTTGCATAAGTATGCTAGTAATGATCCCTCTATTCTAGAGGGATTGCCTGCTGATCATTGTGAGTTCAGTATGGACTTCGGAGAAATAAGTGAACAACCTATTAGTATGTGAGGTATTTAATGGTAGCCAAGGCTTGATTGTCTGTTTTACAAGGTTCTTCCGGCGAGGAAAGAAATCACAAAAAAAGGAATTTTGAGTTTGATGTATTTATGACCCGCTTGGACTTTTATCACCAGTTGTATTTACTGCAAAGTGCTTTATTCAGGAATTGTGGCCTGTAGGCATGGATTGGGATGCTGAATTGCCTGATGCATTGTGTGTTCGCTGGAAAAAATTTCTTGCTCAGCTTCAGGAATTAAATAAAATTAAGGTCCCAAGATTTGTAAATAGTGACCGGACCACAGAAAATATTTTGATTGGTTTTTGTGATGCCAGCCAGCGTGGCTATAGTGCAGCAATTTATTTGAAAAATAAGAACACAAATAAGGTTTTTTTATGTTTTGCCAAATCCAAAGTGGCTCCATTAAAAACTTTGTCAATTCCTCGTCTCGAATTAAATGGTGCAGTACTTCTTTCAAGCTTACTGAAACATTTTATTTCTCTATCAAATTCCATTATTAAGATTTCAGAAGTTTATGCTTTCACAGACTCCACAACAGTACTTAGCTGGTTGAAAACACCACCTTGTTTATTAAAAACGTTTGTAGCAAACAGAGTTGTTGAGATATTGAACAACTCAAGCCCGGAATGGTGGGGCTATGTGTCTACTGCCCACAATCCCTCAGATCTTTCAAGCAGAGGCTTGTATCCAGCGGATCTCGTGGATAACGTTAAGTGGTTTGAAGGACCTGATTGGTTATCATTAGATTCTTGTGATTGGCCAAAAAGGACACCTTCTCTCCTGCAGAAGGTTCCAGAAACAAAGGAGCTCTCCTATGTTTCACTTGTGAGTTCAACGAATCCTTTTTTGGACGACTTTATTAATCGTTTTTCTTCTCTTCTTAAGCTGCAACGTTCTACAGCTTATGTACTTCGTTTTGTACATAATTTGAGAGTACCTCAGACCTCCAGGAAAAGAGGATCCATTACAGTTATAGAACTGCAAAATTCCATGGAATTTTTAGTTAAAGGTGTACAAAAACAGGAATTTCATTCTGAGATGTATGCATTATCGAACAAAAAATCTTGTTCAAAATACTTATCATCCTTAACCCCTTTTATTGACGATCGGGGTGTGTTGAGGGTGGGGGGTAGGTTACGTCACTCTGACCTACCTGCTCTTTCTAAACATCCTCTTGTGTTGCCTAAAAAACATCATTTGGTGAATTTAATAGTGGATTATTTTCACAACTGTTATCTTCATGTGGACCCCGTGCACTGCAATCGCTAGTGACACGTAGATTTTGGATTCTAGGAATTAGAAATGTGATCAGAGCAAGAATAAAAAAATGTTTGGTGTGTGTAAAATTAAAAGCACAGTCCTTTCAACCTATTATGGGTGACTTGCCCGATGTGAGAGTGAAATTGGAACGTCCCTTCTTAAACTGTGGAGTGGATTTAGGTGGACCTTTCTACATAAAAGAAAGTAAAAGAAGGAATGCAAAAATTCACAAGTGCTACCTTGCTTTATTTATATGTTTAGCTACGAAAGCAGTGCACTTAGAAATTGTTTCTGATTTAACAAGCAGCTCATTTTTAGCTGCACTGGATAGGTTGATGGGCAGAAGAGGGCACTGCCAAAAAATTTATTCTGATCAAGGAACGAATTTTCTTGGAGCAAATAGATATCTGACAGGACTCTACAAATCTTTGAAGGAGATTACCTCAGAAGAAAGTTTTTTGGACGCCTGCTCTACACGGGGTGTGACATGGTCTTTCAGTCCCCCCGCGGGTCCCACATTTGGAGGATTGTGGGAGAGAGGTATACGCTCCTGCAAACAGCACTTGCGGAGTGTAATTGGAGTGCAGGTTCTTACCTGGGAAGAGCTAGAGACTCTATTTATTAAAGTGGAGGCTATGTTAAACTCTAGACCAATGTGTGCATTGTCTACAGATCCTCAAGAATTCGACGCTTTAACTCCCGTTCATTTCTTAGTTGGGAGCCCCATAGTGGGTCTGCTGGAAGAAAACTTATTAGATATTCCTCAAAATAGACTTGATCGCTGGAGATTGGTTAAAAAAATGAGTCAACATATATGGAAGAGATGGAGTCAGGAGTACCTTCATACTCTTCTTCCTAGATCAAAGTGGACTCAGCAGTCTAACAGTTTAAAGTGTGGAGACTTGGTATTAATAAAAGAAGCTAACTCAACGCCACTTCGCTGGAAGTTAGGAAGAATTATTGAAACCTTTCCAGGACACGATGGAATTGTAAGGGTCACTTCTATTCGTACTGCTGCTGGTACACTTCGGAGACCAGTGTCTAAGTTGGTCCCTTTACCAACAAAGTAGTGTTTTTTTGTTCTCATTTTTCAAGAACTTTAAGTTTAGTTTTGAGTTTTATACCTCCACTTAGGTTTTTTGTGTTAGTTGCTAAGTAGACACCCCTTATGGGTTGACAATTATGTTTGTACTGCCAAGTACAAGTAAACATTTTCATTTTTCTTTTGATGTGTTGGGTATCATCATTCAGTTCAAGGAAACCTTTTAGTTTTTTTGTTTTTCGATACTTAACACTTATAACTTAAATAACTTCTTTATTTAGGTGGGGGGTATGTTCGCGCTTAAAATTAAATATACCTTCCATTACCTATCCTAATTGCTCAATTAAATTGACTACTGGGAGCTGCTGCTATCTGGTGACAAAAAGAAGAAATAGCACTACTAGACAGCTCCCTATATTCAACTGATTGGCCAGTCCAATGTCAAACATCGCTACCGCCATTATACAGTCCCGGCTTTGAGATTCCTTTGTGCGACACTTCAGACTCAAAAAGACTTGGCTAAGGGGGAAATATAACAAGAGGAAGAAGTAAGGTGAGCAATTTCCTTATCCTTTCTATTTAGAATTATTCCTAACCTAAGCACTTACTTCGTTATTGCCTTTTTAGCTACCAGAGGTGACAGGCACATACATCTGTATTAGGTTTAGTTTACAAAGTAGGAAGCATGTGCTACTAGCACCTAATGGTGCTAGGTGACAGTTGACAGCAGGATATAGATACCACTAATAGATGCCAGTCTGGCTAGCTATGCCATAGATAGCTTCAAGGGTATACACTGTATATAGCATGTCTCCAAGTACTTGTAGTGTAACATTTGTGCAAAATATAAATAGACTGTTATCAGAGAGTAGGGTAAACAGCATACTGTTCATCGAGTCACATTGTTTCATAATATTTTATGATTGTATGTACGCGTCTAACCTCACAACAAGCCTGCTAAAATTTACAAATCTTTCCTCCTTGTTATAAAATGTACTGCTTGCTATTATGCAAGATATATTAGTAGTTTTATTTAAAAATTAAATTAGATTTTACTCTTATTTATCCAAATAAAATTTGAATTATAGATAACCTTTTCTAATTGTATCTATAGGAATGTGAATATATCAATAGAAATGTTCAAACTATCCATGATATCAAATTGAAAACATTAAAATTATTTCAGTTAGACTGTATAATGAATTGTCCTTTTTTTACAGGAATGGCCGTTGGAGATCTCAGTGGTCTATAAGCATTAATTCAGGGTCTGTAGAAGCTAGAGGTATCTTAAAAGTGCAAGTTCACTATTACGAAGATGGAAATGTTCAACTTGTTAGCTCCAAAGATATTAAAGAAACAGTAAATTTATCAGTAAGTTTTTTCTCTTTTAGATTATTTTTTTTTAATTTTTTGCTGCAAAATGACTAAACATTATTATTATTGTTTTAATGCTTTCTTAGACTGTTAATAATTGTACATCTATAAGGGCTATCTGGGAAATAATGTCCATTCCCGTGATGTTCGAATAGTAGTAGGAATAAAGCTGTTGTCAATGTAGCTGTGCAAGCAACAACTCAGTAGATCTCCAAAATGAGTACTGCAATAAGATAATACCACCAGATGTGAAGTGCGTGCTGTAATAAGATCTGTGTGTACAAAAAAACATAGAGAAGCATTAAGACATCTGTATTGTGTATTAAGAAAACATTATGATATATTCAAAACGAATAATTAGGACTGTGTACATTTGTACAGTGTACATTTAAGCTGGAAAAAGCTAAAAATTATTAACACAAAAATCAGAGTAAGTTCAGGAAAAACTATCATGATCAGTCTCATGAGTAGATGATGTTTAATATTTAAATTGAATCGGACTAATTTAATCAATCAGATGGTGTTTAAGAATCAGGCAAATGTAATCTGTCCATTGCGTAGATGATGTTTAACATTCAAATCAGACTAATAATCTGTCCTATGTACACATGTAATGTAATGTAATCTGTCCCATGTGTACATGGAACAGATTATATTAGTCTGATTTGAATGTTAAACATCATCTACGTAATGGACAGATTATGTTTAGATTCATGCAACATTAGATGATGTTTAATAATAAGACATAATCAGAATGATATAATCTGTTCCGTGTATAGATGATGTTTAACATTCAGAAAAAAATCAGACAAATGTATGTGTTCCATGCGTATATGATGTTTGACATTCAGACCTAATTAGACTAATGTAATTCGTCCTGTGTATAGATGATGTTAAACAGTCAGACCAAATCAGACAAATGTAATGTGTTCCATGCGTAGATGATGTTTTATATTCAGACTCATGTAATCTGTCCCATGTGTATATGATGTTTAACATTCAGATAAAATCAGACTAACGTAATCTGTACCATTTTGAGTTGCCATCTGACATGCCAAAATAGTGGTTTTATTTGCTTCCTCCCAATAGAACCGATAAATGATTTTTGCTGCGGTCCTTAAACAAACTTGTAGTCATTGAGGCATTTGCTGAGCTACAGCCTAGTACTGCAAACAGGAAAAAATGTCTTCAGAATAATTTTGTTTGTTAAATGCCATTTAACATAAACTGCACATTATTCTACTAAATGCAGAATTGCTATTCTATTAAATGCAACTTAGTATTGTTTACTAGTTGTACAAATAGTAATATGGGAATTACTAAATATTGACAAATTACAAATAAAAGTATTGACTATATACTACCGTAAACAATTTTGTTTGTTTTTTTCTTTCTATCGGACCCTTTTGGAACAATATGAGGGATTCTACTGTATTTCAGTTAACCTATCTTGACAACACATAAAAGCAGTAATGGTAGTACATTGATTCACTAGAAAATACTACAAAAAATTTATCTCTGACCTATTAATTTTGGTGGAAAATATTTAAATAAAAATCTGTTTAAAATCACATGAGCAAGCTGTTGAAAACTTTAAACAAAGATTGCAATATCTACTGCGAATTAAACATTATTTGAATAAATTATCAATACAAATTTCTATTACGAGGGCTGTTTGGAAAGTAACCGCCGATTGGTCACTGTGGGGGTAGCGCTACGATCTTTGCACCTGCGTACGCGGCAGATCAGTCGGCGTCCAGCCGTGGTTGAGTGAATGTCGTATCTGTGCTAGTTTGTTTTTTATAGCGTTTAAAGATGTGTGCTGCAATAGAAAACCCTGCCAAATGTGAGGTAAGAGCTGTTATACGATATGTTACGGCAAAACAATATTCAGCAGCAGCTATTCATCGAGAACTTTGTGTCGTGTATGGACCAAGTGTAATGAGTGAAGGTGTTGTTCGTGAATGGATTCGTTCATTTAAAGGTGGACGAACAAACATCCATGATGAAGACAGGAGTGGCAGGCTGTCAGTGGTCAGTAATGAACTTGTCCAGAAAATTGATGAAAGAGTTCGTGAAAATCGTCGATTCACAATCTTTGAATTTTCTGATAAATTTCCCCAAATTTCAAGGACTGTTTTGTATGAAGTAGTGACATAGAAGTTAGGGTACAAGAAGTACTGTGCTCGATGGGTGCCCAAAATTCTTTCCGAGCACCACAAAAATCAACGAATGGCCTCTGCAATGGACTTTCTCACTCGTTATGATGAAAAAGGAGAACCGTTGCTAAATAGAATTTAACAGATGATGAAATGTGGATCAAGTATGTCAATCCCGGGACAAAAGAGCAATCTAAGGTTTGGAGCCATAAAGATTCGCCTAACAAGTCAAAAAAAGCCCGGAAAAATTTTTCTGGCAGGAAACTCATGGAAACTGTTTTGGGATGTTAAAGAGGTAATGTTGGTGGAATTTATGGAACGGGGAATGACGATTAATAAAGATGTGTACTGTCAAGCGTTGATAAACTTAAAAAGGGCCATAAGAAACAAACATCATGGTATGCTGACTTCTGGTATTGTGTTTTTGGACGATAATGCTCGACCTCACTCTGTTCAGACAACCAAGGATCTTCTGGGGCAGTTCCGGTGGGACTTATTCAAACATCCGCCTTACAGCCCAGATCTAACCCCCAGCGATTACCATCTTTTCCTGCATATAAAGAAGTGGCTTGGATCTCAGCGCTTTGATGATGATGAGGAGCTGAAAGAAGCAGTCACAGGCTGGCTCAAGGCACAGGCGGCAGATTTTTATGATGAAGGGATTGGAAAACTAGTTAAAAGATATGATAAATGTTTGAATGTCTTTGGAAATTATGTCGAAAAATAAGGGAAAGAAGTAGCTTTAAGATGTATATAATATTTTTTTTTATTTAATGTGGTGTTTTTTTTAATAATCAATCGGAGGTTACTTTCCGAACAGCCCTCGTATTTTATGTAATATTTGACTCTTCTTTATACTAATTTTGAGGTTATGTATGTTTTTATTTTTTGAGGCTTCCGCAGTGAAAATTATTTTCATGTGCTAACAGTCTGTAATGATCAAGACTGTTGGCTGAGAGCGAGCCCAGTGGATAGGAGTGCCCCCTCTCCTAAGTTTAAAACAGTAGTCACTTATATTATTATTAATACATTATTTGTGATTATTACTCAAATCTGAGTACTATTTAATTTTGGTGTTTTGGGGAATTTTTGGTTTTTTGGTGTTTCTTACCTCTTTATGCCAAATAACCTAACAGTGATATTCTGCTGTACAATAAATAACACTATATTTTTGTTTTGTTTTTTTTATTAGAGTGAAGAACATACTGCAAAGGATTTAGTGAAAGTAATAGAAGAAGCAGAAAGTGACTATCAAAAAGCTATCACAGAAAATTATCAAACTATGTCAGATACTACGTTTAAAGCCCTCCGTCGCCAATTACCTTTTACTCGTACTAAGATTGATTGGAGCAAAATGGTCTCTTATAGTATTGGCAAAGAACTTAAAAGACAGTGACCTGATTTTTTAAATTGTTTCTTATATTTTCTTCAATTATTATAATAAATATATTATTTAAGTATTAATTTAAAAATTTTAATGGTGCAACATTTTTATAACTATTCTAGATATGAAGTCACAATGACAGTGTTAAACAAGCTTTCATAAATTTATATTTTCTTTGTGTTACACATCACATTTTTTTTTCATCTGCTCAACTGAATAAAAGTGTTATTTGAATTTAATTAACTGTAAAGTGATTATTTACCAGCTTGGTATCAATTTTAATATTAAGTGAGCAAAAAAAAAAAAAGATTGTGAATTATTAATGTATTATTGAATTTATTATTTATAGCATAATTTAAATAAATTAATACAAAACATGTTCTTTGTTTCTGTCATTCACTTAAAAAAATTTGGTTTCAAATTACCTGTAATTAAAATAATAAATTCTTTGTAATGCACCATATTTACACTCCTAGATTGTATTTTTCATTTCACTTTTATTGTTTAGTTGTAAATAAGAAATAATTGTTGGTTAAGTCAGAGAATGCGAATAAGGAAAAAATTATAAAAATGAAATATAGTAGAGTATCCATAATCCAAATTAATTAATGATATGACTTCTTCAAATTATCAATTCTTAGAATTCTCCAAATTTTCGAAGTCAACCAATAAATAGACCAGTAGACGTTTTCAAAACTTGCTAAAAATTATTCATAATTTACTCCAGTGGTTACAGATGTGGAGTGGAGGAATACAACCATTTATTTAGGTAATGGAACATATGTATATGTGAGCAGTAGTTAACAGAAAAAATACATACAGTATATACTGCATGTACAGTCGATTTTATTTTATGTGTATCAAATGTAGATCTACAAGAAAATATAGTACACTTATTTCAAAAAGAAGGTAAAACTGAGTTTTGGTGACTTTTGTCAATGTTGGTAATGTTTAAATAAAATGAAGCTTTATTACTTACTAAATATTAATAATTCAAAATATAAAAGTACAGAAACAACGGGAAGTTACAAAAAATTGAAAATAAAATGACAAACATAACCTCAAAATGATTTACATGTAAAAGTGGGAAATACAGTATGTTTTTAAAGGTGAAAACGATAAATTAAATATGTGTTATTAATAATTAAATGTGTGTTATTAATAATGAAAAGAATTTTTTTTATGAACTTGATAACATGACTCGGCTGTTGGGTGTTTTAATGAAATGCATGTTATTAATAATGAAAAGAATATAACAAGCTGATACACACATACATACTACTGTACACAATCAGTTGGGTAAACAAAATCTTTACGAGGCAGTGGTCTGATACAACTGACAAGAACTGGTAGGAATGAGCATCAGTGTTTTAGACCACTTTCGATGTTTATCATGAGAGATAAGTAATGATGTGGGCAGGGTAAATACCCAAAAATGATAAATTTGTGAAACCATACATATGCTTGGTGTTACCTACATACCACTTCCTGATTGGCATACTGTTTGTTAATACCCTTTGTTAATATTTATTCTGCATTTGTATTAATCATTATATAAACAACTGTTATCATCACATTCATTGGTTTAGATTGTCTTTGCATAAAATGTTTACAATAATCTTATCTTTAAGTGAGTTTCTTGTATTCTAAATCTGCTTTGTTGCAGTTTATTCTATAATCTTATGATAAATTTTCAAAAAATTTGAACCAATTTTGTGTAGATTACGAATTAGACTTTCAGTTTCTTCGACAATGGATATTTTTAAAACAGTTAGGTTAGGTCACAGCTACTCCAACTCACTTATAGGATAGTTGGTTAAATGTTTTGCCATGCATATCTGTTATTAAATAACACTTATGTACAGTATAAAATAATGCCTTATTAATTCAAACTATTGTCAAAAAGGTGAATGTACGAATTAAGTAAAGTATTGTATAAAATATGATACAGTAGCAAATGACAGAGGACATTGTGTATTCCCTTCTTATCTGTAGTGTAGTGAGTCAGAATGGAACCTGTTTCTGGTGTCTGTGTGCAACTGTCAATAGTTTATACAGTGGTATCCCGGTTAACGGTCTTAATTTGTTCCAGAACTAAAACTGTTATCTGAGCAGACTGCTGTGCCAGTCAGAGTTTACAATAGAGACTTATAGAAAATATTTTAATTTATTCAAAAATTGAAAACAGAATTTAAACAATTTGAAATATGCACACAAAGACACTTAACATTTTGTTAAATTTAATAATCAAAAGTATATAATATATATAATTCATGATAATATTATAACTTTAAATTTTTTAACATAGTAAAAAAAATTGATGACACTAAGTAAAATTAGGTACAAATGACAGAAAAGGGAATAAAGGTGAGCATTCTGAGAAGAGATAACTAGGAAATATGTGTAAGTTATTGCCCTACAAAAACCAAACACGTATCAATCAAAGGCTTGTTTGTGTTAACTCAGCAGCTTGTACTTTCTGTATCACAGTATAGTGTTATCTCTATATTTACACATCTGTTTAGAAATAATTTAAATAAAGTGAAAACACTAGTATAATACGTGTTCAGCCCTCTATCTGAAACCTAAACTGTTATGTGAATTAGACCTTTGTCCAGGTCGACCATTAGCCGGGGTATGAGTGTACTTCCCTTATTATGATGATTAGATAAGGCTTTCTGCTTCTGTATACATTTTTGGATAATTTGTCAACAGAGTTGTTAGAGAGAGCAAGTCTTTTCCTCTGTAATTGCATATTTATTTGTTGATAAGTGTTTCACTATTAACTTATCTTATTGTTTATATATATATATATATATATATATATATATATATATATATATATATATATAGATAGATAGATAGATAGATAGATAGATAGATATTAGATGATTATACTCCTCTGATATGTAATTTGCCATTAAATATCTAAAATGTAAAGAAACTTAAAAAGGTCTTCATTTACATACTACAGTAATTTCTATACACACTTAAAATTGTTCCTAAAACAATTTTTTTCAAAAACAAGCGAAATACAAAAGAGCTCTAAGCCAAAAAGTAAAATCTTTACTGAAACGATTTTTTTTTTTTTTTTTTTTTGAATAAACAAATATAAATATTGGCTGTAGGCCAATATCAAGATTTTAACTAAGTAATGTTATATAGAAATTATAAAGTAATGAAACAGTTAAAATAAAAAAAAATTAAAATTTGTGACAGAATTGGTTTAATTACTGAATTGTGTATTATTTTGTATTAACCACTGTGAAGAAATTTAAATGTACACTGTATAAACAGTTATAAGGAATAAAGAGCATTATGCAGTAATAAAGTAAATAAAACTGTGGAAATCATAGTACGTTCTAATTAAGGAATGTTTAGTGAAAAACTGGAATATTGTTTGTTTCACCAGAAACAGTTAGAGGAAAGTGCAACCCTTACTATGTTGTTTACTGGGTGGCAGAAACAGACTTTAGCCTTCCTACTGGTCTTTTCAACTTCACAAAATGATGTTAGTACAAATGAATGACAAAAACAATATAGTATTGATGTAAGTTGAGAGAACATAGTTACATGGTTTTAAGCACAACAAACGCAAGGTAAAAAAAAACTACCTTTCACCATTACTGCACGATCGACAGTGCTCTCTTTCTCTCTCCCTCCCTTACAGCCTCATGTGCAGCTTTCTATGTGTGCATGCACACAGCAGTCAAACACCTTCCCACTGGAACTGTGAAGTGAACAGTTCTATATAAAGATTTTTGTATCTTTTTCATAAACTGGGAGATGGCTACTGATATTAAGCTTGAGGATTATATATTGTACAAGTGTAAAAGAAAGAAAAAATGCCATTAAGTTAAATGTTATCAATAACAATAAGTGGATCTGGGGATGCTGCAGTTTCACAATGCCTATACATGAGCTGGCACTGTAACCTAGCATGTAAGGCAAAATTTGGAAGCAATTGTTAAAGAAATTCCAGTTGCAGCTGCTGGAAATATGGTGGTGGAAACCTTAGTGCTAACCACACTTTGCCTGACTGAAAGACCCTAAGTTCTTTCTTTGTGTGTAATGCCATAGGGTTAAGTTTCACTACTGGATAATTATATTTGCCTCAATAAAGAAGCAGAAACTTTAAGAGCTTAGTGACATTTTTTCAAGTGAATAATTTTGGTAATTTTAATATATGTATTAGGCAAAGTTATTTGAGGGTCTTTACCCTCCCTAACACAATTTGTGAGAAAGGGGTACTGATGCCTCTTGAAGGTGGTAGCAATTTAATAAAGATGTTAACAAAGTAATTTCAGTAACAGTGACAAATAATATTTATGCAAATGTTTTTTTCATAACTGTTACTGGAAGATTTAATGCATTAATCTACAAAAGTAATAAACAAAAAACAATTAATTATTTTTTGCATCATTATTGTGTTTAATAATGTTTACTGATTACAACCAAATGTAGACTTATTTTTATATATGGTTACATATTCAAATGAAATAACATGGTGAAATTAATATTTTGCATTAGTTATAAATACCTATACTATGTGTAAAAAATGAAACATGTTTTCTAATTTTATAAAATATTTTTTTTCTTTAATATTTTGTTTAAAAAAACAATATGAAATTAAATATGTTAGAAATTTTAAAACTATTTATAGAGATAAGAAAGGTTGAAGTTTGGCCCATTGTTTGAGATAAGAGAACAATCTCTGATAGCAGCTGTATAGTGCTTATAATATTTCAATATTGGAACTATATTACTGATTTAATGGCAGAATATTTTGGTACAATACTCTCTTAAGTTTATAATAAGCTATTTTTGTATGAAATTAGCGGAGATAAGATAAGAATTCGGTGTGTTAATAATGTGTTACATATTTTAATACCGAAACTACTAAGTTCCATTTCCTAACAAGTAAGTGTAATTTAATAATTTACTTTGTAGTTATGACAAGAAAAAACTACTGGAAAATCTACTTTTTGGAAAGTTAGTGCATATATTTTTATAACCTTACAGTTCTCAAAAAGTACTCTTCATAGTCTATGTAGCAATAACAGAACTATGGAAACAAGATTTTGTGATGTATTGTTTAAAGAAAGGCATTAACATCAATAGTGCTAAAATACTATGATTCAAACATTGATATTTCTAGACATTTTTAAATAAAACTATTAAGCAAATAATTTGTCATTACGTAAACAAGAATCATAGTTATTAGTTAAATGATTAGGATTATATACCTATTCTTCCCGTCAGTGGTCTATCAACTCACCTCATAAAGGCTACTGCGGTTTCGAAACTCTATAGTTTCATCTTCAGGCCATACAAAATGTTATATCCCTCTGTCGAGGTCGTCACAAAGTCAAACAAAACATTAAAACATATCACAAACACTAAGCACAATTACACATTTAAAATATTCATCATGAAATTCGACTTGGCCAAGCTATACACATGACTCGTATGTCGTTACATTCTGGACTACGGAGTCTCCATCATTAGTAGCGCACCCGTCCCAGTTACAGTCTGTTGGTTTTTGTTACTCAAATCACTTATCCTTAGAGCCATGTCATATATTAAATTTGATTTAATAGAAAGTTTTTCATTGAGGATGTTCTGGGGGTCTGATTTTTTGCTCTGTAAATCTCAAACTCTTCAATCACATCCATATAACTACTTTTATGACATAAATGTAATATTTCCGTGTTAGTATGGATGTCTTCAAATTTATGGTTTTTGTCCATAAGATGTTCTGCGAAAGCCGAGTTTGTCGATAATGCACTTCTGCGTATGTGCTCTTTAAATCTTTTCTTAAAAGAGCGAGATGTCTGACTGATATAGAAGCTTAGGCAATCACTACATTTCATATTGTATATGCCAGTTTTTTCAAAGTTATCTCCACTTTTATTTGCAACTGGCTTCTTTAATAATGTTGACAACTTATTACATGTTCTGAAAGAGACATTTATATTTTCTTTGGCTAATTGTTATTTTAGAGTGTGGCTTAAAGTTGAACCATATTCCATAGAGATGTATGTTTTTTTATCAGAAACAATTTTTTTATTTTTGTTTTTATGTTTGGCAATAAGCCTATCAACAATTGAGCTTTTATATCCATTAGAAACAACTATGTACAGGGTGGGGCAGGGAAGTATCCCTAATTTTAAAGGTAAATTAAAAAATAACCAAAAATGTTTGAACAAAACTTTATTGTGGCATCAAAAGGGTACAGATGGAAGTTAATTGTAATAATAATTTTACTTTGTTTTAAATAACACATCATGCAAGTGATGTCCCTCATTGTCAATGCACTGCTGTAGCCTGGTTCTAAAGTTCCGCATAACTCTGCGAAGCATTTCTTGTGGAACGCGGCCAACTTCAAGGCGAATTGCATGCTTCAAGGCTTCTAGGGTCCTGGGTCGATGTTTAAACAATTCACTCTTGAGGTAGCCCCATAAAAAAGCCACATACCGTTCAGAATTGATGGTAACACAACGATTGTCCTCCTCGAAGAAATAAGGCCCAATTATGCCTTCACTGCTGATTGCACACCAAACCGTCACTTTGTCACTGTGTAGAGGCCTCTCGTGAACTACCCTAGGGTTTGCACCACTCCAATAACGCATATTCTGCTTATTTACAACTCCAGAAATGTGGAAGTGCGCCTCGTCACTGAACAAAACACGTGCATCATTTGGCAAGTCAGCAATGAAAGTTTCACATGCCTGTATTCGTTGTTGCCAGTCCCGTTGTGTGAGTTCTTGAACGATTACCATCTTGTATGGATGGAAGTGTAGTTCCTCGTGGAGAATACGACGCACAGTATGATTAGACAACGCCAGGCTGGATGCGTGCTTGCGAGCAGAACGCTTAGGAGACTGCAAGATCGATCTTCTGACACGGTCAATATTTTCTGGAGTTCGGACGGTCCTCTGAGCCCCAACTCTCTTTCGCACTACACTACCACATGCACGGAAGTTCTCCACCCACAACAAAATGGATTTGCGGTCAGGAACAGCATTGCGGGTAGGAATTCGATAACGAGTTCACAGCGCACGCTGCACTGCAACAATAGACTTATTTTGAGAGAAATACGTTTCGACTGCAAAAGCGCGTTGCTCATTCGACCAAGCCATGTCTACAACTGACGGCGGTACTAACAGAAAATTCCATGGCCACAGCGTCATTCGAGCTTACCCCCACTCCTCCAACACATCCTCACTACACACAACGCCATCTCAAAAGTAGGAATACTTCCCTGCCCCACCCTGTACTTAATGATGTTCACTTCATTTCCATAGCTTCCTTTGTCCATAGGGAGTTAAATTAACCTGTGTACCAAACTATTGTAAGCTGCCATTTTTATATTGTATGGATGGTGGGATGAAGAACGTATTGTTTGACTGGTTGTGGTAGGTTTCCTATAAACACTGTATTTGAAATTATTGTTTACTTTTGAAATGGATAGGTAAAGAAAATTTAATGTCTCTTCTTCCAGTATGAAATGAAGGTTCGGATGTATTGTGTTCAGAAATTTATTGAAATTTGTTAATTGTCTACTATTGCCTTCGAAAAGTACAATTATATCATCCACATACCTGTAATAAAAAACTACTTTTTCTCTATTGTAGTTCCTATCTGACCATAAAAATTAATTTTCGATATGGTTTAAAAACAATTCTGCCAAAATGCCGGAAAGGGGCTGTTATTAGTTAAGCTGTTTTTATATTACAGTTTTTAAATTGACAGGTTACATTCTAAAACTAGGTGGGGTACAAAAACATAAATTGAAAGTAATCAAAATTTAAATAAATAAAGGCATTTGTACATTTTAATGAGATATTTGAAAGATAAATACATATATTAAACACTAAGAAAGTGTCTTAGACGTTAGAAGTGCTTGTTTATTTCTTAATTAAGAATATTAATAGATTAAGTTGTGTAAGGTAAAATATGTATTTGCATGTGTTGTGTTCATTTGAACACAAACATGTGAATAAAAAAATAATAAATTTCACTTGAAAAATTCCTCTATATCAAAGTCCAATATTCACTCAACTAGTGACTTACTGCCCAAGGAGTCACTGATTGGGTGCAACTCATGGTTTTTTTTAATTATTATTATTATTATTTTAAGGCAAAAAGCACATTGAGGCTATTGTTGCCTCCCTAAATGTAAGTGTGAGAGTAAAGTGTTAAAGTCGTAAGTGTAAGTGTGTGTTAAACTAGGGTACAACTCGTATTAGGCACATATAAATATGAGCAATTTGTATTAGGCACATAGGCAAATTTATATGACACATATAAATATGAAGCATTGGCATCAGAGATGTGGTCTGCTGATAGCACAAGCAAAATTTGTTCCAGTAAGCTCAGTGAGAAACAGCACCAGTGTAAACTGCAATATTGGTATATTGAAATACCATGAAAAACTTTAGATGTGAACTATTGTAAAAACATTGATTTTAAAGTAAACCTTGATTTTTGTTTGCCGTCTCTAAATAGGTATAGGTATTGCCAAATTTATTTTTTTTTTTTATACAAATGTCCATACACAAATGTGTATGGATGACAGACTTTTTTGTGACCAACTCATTATGTGTTTCCATCTGAACATAAACAAATCTAGAAAAATCATTTCTTAGCTTGGACTTAAGTAATATTTATATTGTAATTATTTTATAAATAAATAAAAATATAACACTACTACTTCAAAAACAATTAACAAAACATTTAATAGTGCTTAAGATATTACATAACAAAATTATTAATAGTTTATTAAGACATGTAATTGTGGGGTTAGATTTAAGGCCACAGGTAAAGTGCATTAAGCATAAACTAAAGTTGTATTGTTGCCTTTTACTTCAAAAATTCCTACATATCTTGTTTCTATGTTGGTGGAAACCATATCTGTGTTGTTGTTTTCCAATGGCTTCCGCTGGCTCATGCCATCTTTGATCTTGCTTCCCAGTAGAGGCTAGGGAGGTCTCTTCTTCTCTGCTTCTCTTCATCTAATTTTCTGCAGACGAGGAGATGGTCCTTGTTCATGATGATGTCTGGGCATTCACACAATGTGCAGTTGTCATAGTTTAATATCCTAATTTTCTTTAGGTGTTCATTCAGACAGTCGTGTCCAGTTGTCAGCCGAAAGACTGCGACAGATGTCCTCCTCTGAAGGTCCTTGACCTTCCCATACAAGTCGAATACATTCTCATAAGGCTTGTTCTTTATGTCTTCCTTGACTTTGTTTGTAAATTCAAGATAAGATGTTCCCTTCAGTGCACTAATCCTAGCCTCCAGTGTGGTGAACATTCTTTTTGGTTTCTGCACTGTAAGGGTTCCTTGTTTGACCAGCTTGTCTGCCTGCTAATTCCCTTGAATGCCTATATGTGACGGGATCCACTTCAGTACCAATTCCTTGGTAATGTGTTTAAGTATTTTGTATTTCTTCTGGATCAATTCTATCATAGAGCCTGCAGATGTGTTGTCAGCAATTGCTTGTAATGCCGATTTAGAGTCAACTAATATCACTATGTTATTATTCAACCATGGCCTCGTTATTATTTGCCTCAATGCCTCATCGATTGCAAATAACTCCGCCTCAAAAAAATCATATCTACACATAGCTTATTCGACCATCCATTCCAAATCCATAAATTTTAATGTGTAATTTCATTTCAAACATATTTTAAATTGTTAGAAATTATTATTAATTGTACAAACTTTTCTTATGAAAATATGGAACCCAACAAAATAAAAAAATAGTCTCATCATGCAGTTATCTCACTGACGTGAATGAAATGAATTTTCAAAATTATTTCTCTTTATCTTACCCATTCTGAAATTTTAATTTTATCATCATAATCAGCATAAAAATTTCCATATATTAACATTTTAAACTATCAAATTACATTGAAAATGTGAAAATTAATCCTGACTGCCATCAAAAGTTTTCATTAATTTCAATGGTTTTTGAAAATTCAAAGTGCTAATTTTGCTATTTTTAATGTTGCTTATAATGGTGAACTCGGATTTTCAAAAATAGTTAAGGCAAAAAATGTTATGAAGTTTTATGGATTTGAAATTGCCACCATTTTGATACTGTTGAATGATTTTTGCTAGTTAGTTAACTTGTCCATGTTATTACTATAATTGATTTTAGTTGTCAAATTTGAATCAAATTATAACAAAATTGGTAACGTGAGTCCGCACACATACACACACACACACACACACTCTCTCTTTTTGGGCTTATCTCAATTAATTAAATTTATAGGCCTCACTGTGTATTCATTCTGTTTTGTTTATTCTAATGTTTCCAGATAACCTACATTAATTTGTAATTCCTTGCATATATCTACAAAATAACACTCATTAATAAGCAATTCTTTCCTACTAAAGATGAAAAAATTTATTCAAATGTAGTAATATTTGGAAAATTTTAAACTTGGACACTCTTAAGAGTTAACAATAATTATATAAGTGTTAGGTTTGCAATTTAGGTAACTCACAGCCCAATAATGTGGTAATTACTTGTGACCTAAAATAATAATAAAACTTTAATGACTTAAGAAGTTTGTATATTTTGATCAACTACTTTTAACATACAACCAGGCAATTGTTTGTCATGGAGGTCATTATGCAAAGATGAGGATCAACATGAACACTTTCACCAACACTCACTCACTACACTTTTAATTAAATTTGGTTTGTAAATTAAATTAAAATACTTGTGAAATGATTTGAAGGCCTTGGTACTACATACTAGAATTGTAGCATTCATAGCTTTTTGATACTCGTTTGGTTTCAACTTTTTTTTGACTGTTAAAAAATAGAATTTACACACACACATTGATGTAGTACAGTGGTCTTGAAACTATTTTGAGGCATGGAATCCCTTAATGGTTGTATATTTTTCAATGGAACCCTTAAGAAAAAAGTAATATCAAATTGCTACTTACGTTAATTTTAGAATGCTATAAAGGAAAATTAGTATAAAAATGTTAAATAATCATAATAAATGTTCATTTATTATAAAAATTAAATAAAAATTCAATGTTAAACGAAAACTAGACATGAACTAGAGGAACCCTTTGATATGGCCAGTTTGAATACTGCTGATAAAGTGGATATAGTCCATACTGGGACATATATTGTCACTTTGAAATCAGATAGTGCCTTATGTCTAATTAACTGACAAAAAAATTTCCTGCCTTACAAGGAGGATCATCCATTCCGCATTAAAAAAGGTGAACAGTGTACTGAATTACTGTAAACTTTCTTATTTTTACTTTATACTTTTTTTAATCAAGAGTTTTGTGACTCATGCTACTTTTATACAATTGATATTTAAGTATTTGTTTAGTTTCCATAGCCTAAAAGAAATAAAGTGTAAGAGACCATTCATTTTACATGTGGAAAAACTCTGTAACTTTGGTATCTTTGCTTATAAGTTTCTTTCATGTATTTGATAATGTATCAACAAATCTATGGCTGTAATGTAGAGCATTTCAATAAAGTGTGAACCATATCCATATTCATTGAACTTGTATTCTAGATTAAAATACATTCTAATACTATATTTTTAAATTATATATTTAGTGTCTGATGGCGGCATATTTATAGTATGAATATTTATTTCAAAAACTGAAGATTAAAAATACCAATATCTTCATGTCAGTAGCTAAACTGGAACAATATTAGGTAGACAGATGTGCCAGCAACACGCCCCATAGTTGTGTTTATATACACCCTCAAAATATTTGGAATTGTAAGCAATGGAGCCTTCACTATTACAAATTTGTTTATGTCTAAAGGCCTCCAATATTTACAGCTTTATAAGATTGATATGTTTGTACAGACAAGAAATATTGAGATTTATAAGCTTCAACAAGTTATAAAAACTTACTTCTTGCAAGCTGTTGATGTCACGCCTGGCCCTAGGAGATCGCCGTCCTTCTACCTTCACCATTAGACATTGCATAATAACTTCAACACAAGTTATTTTGTTGGAAAAATTTGTAAGGTTTAACTTTTGTATTCATTAGTAATGATCTAAAGATTGGCCAAGCTTCCTTGATCAATTTTATAAGAAATAACTTCGTAGGTAAAGTAACATTATAATCATGGCATCAGATATTCGGTATGCTTTTTTCAATGTAAGAGCATAACTTGCGATCAAAAGTGTCCCAATTATGCCATGAACTTTACTGTATTCTAAAGTATATATATAATTAAACCCATTCTTATTGAATGTATCCCTGTGTTAAATTTCACAGCTTTTTATAATGACCAATAAATAAACCGATAAATAGGTTTAAAGTTTATGGTTTAGGCCAACTGTAGATCTCTTCGGAGATTAAAAAAATTTTTGTTAATCTAGTTAATACAGGAATCACCTTACACTCTAACTCAGCTTAGTTAACTAGTAAACTATGTTAACTTCTGTATAATTTAGTACTTAATCATTTATACATTTATTATTTACTTATAGACATTCCTAAATGGAAATGAAAATAGAAAAATAAAAATAATAACAACATCTCAATATTTCATGAGCAGAATTAAGGTTATCATTGGTAATGAAATTTTCAGACAAATAATTCCAAAACATCCAGTAAATTAAATTGTTCCTTATGAAAATCTCAAGTGATTACCAACAAGACGAAAAGAGATGGAGCTCGGAGTGTACACACACTTCTTGTATGTCACACATGAATTGGAGCTTGTTTTGGTTGATGAGACCAATTAGCTATGTATAAGTGTGTAAAAACTTACAGTGGCGCAGTCTGGTGGATACACTTTTTTCACATGGTATTAAGTTCGTTTAGTGAATTTGGGTTCCAGAAGAAAAATATAATATTTTATTACTTTCATACTGAGTTGGCTGCCCTGATCACGATTTCAACATTACTTGAAACTGAGCTCTTGTGGGTAGAGCTTGGAGTGAATTTGGAGCTCAGAGAGCTGGTGTGTAACTAGATCCCGGAGCTCAAATAGTATGTCATGCAACACACATTCACTACTCTACATAACGTAGCCAACTCTAAAGTGTAAAGAGACCTGTTTTGATGGAGTGGACACTTGCCTACTTTTATATCAAACAGAGCTCTATAAGACTTGGTGACCTCCCAGTGTACCTTCTTATGCATGCATGCTGGGCTATATATGGGCAGACCTTATTTCCTCAGCTACATAATGAGTGGGATCTCACAGTACAACAAAAAGGTTGGCTAAATGGAGCAAAACCTCCATAATAAGTATCAAGAGAAACAAAAATTGAAAGGGAATTAGCAGAGCAAGCACCTCAATAAGGAACTGAGACATCACGAAATTGAAATGGATGAGCTACCCACCTTGAATCTCCTCCAAATCCCAGACATTATAAAAAGAGTAGGACTGAAGAAGGCACTGAACTAAGCATTTCAGGAATACAGAAAGGAGGCACAATAGATTTTCCAAAGTTGCAGTAATCCTACAAAATTCATTCATTCCTACTTGTTCCATCACAGGTTGAATCGGTCCACATAGTGTCCAACTAATCTGTTGTCATTAACTTCTTGCGAGTTCCATGAAGTTAGGTATAGCTCCAGCTTCCTTTACCTCCATGCTATTTTAACTCCCCAAGTCCACTTTTGTCAATTACCTAGGGTTTTTTAGGTTTTGATTTTCAGCCATTTAAGTCCCACAAACAGTAGAAAGGGAAATAAAATGTCCACTCATACAGGGCCCATATCATTCAATAATAATTTGTTTCAATAACCAATATTAACTTTCTTTATTCATACTTTAATTTTTTAAATTTACTTGTTTAAAAAATATATTTTTCATGTTTTGTTAAATTTAACGTAGCAGAATTTGTTCGATCTGTTTTTCAGGCGTGACGCTGAATTATCAAACAGAGGTTAAAAAGGAAAAGCTCATTTTTCTAATGAAATATAAATATGTTTTATATCAGCAATTAATTTTATTTTGTTTTTTGCTTAAAATTGTTCATATCTTATCAAAAGAATCAAATGAAGCATATGAAACAACTGTTCCATTTATCAAATCAACCGATGGTTTTGTAGAAGTATATACAGATGGAGCATGCAGCAAAAATGGAAAAGTTGGAGCCCAGGCTGGAGTTGGAATATGGTTTAATCATAATCATGAACTGTGAGTACCAGTTGAAAATTTGGTCTAAACTGTATAAAACGGTATACCCACTATAGTGTTTATACCTATTATTATATCCAAATATTGTGGTATTCACTAAGGCTGTATTATTAATTCAATGAGTCAAACATAAAGGGCATTCATATTTTTTTTACACAACAGCTACACTTTATACAAGTTAGACTAATGAGGGTGAGGGATCAGCATTAACAACAAAGGAAAAGCTTATGGCATTAACTGCAGTCTTGAACCTGCAACCTTAAGGTGAGCAAGTTCAGAAACATAGCAGACTGACTGGTGCCTTAGTCACCTTGGTTATGTTGGCCCTATTTCATAATTTGTGAAAGTAAATGATTGTCATTCTTACATACAGTAATTGTATTTGAATACTTTTGCTTGAAGTCATAAGTGAAATGTTTTATCTGGATATATAAATCTGCCCAGATATATTACTAAAGTGTTAGTTGATTCATATAATTTTAGTGAATTTTGTATTCCATGAGGTGTGTTAACTTTTGTGTATTTGGAGTGGCAGTTAAGTTTGTTGGATTCTGTTACCATTGTATGTTGAAGTTCTGTAGACTAATAACAGCTATATCAGCATAACATTATACTGTGTCTTTTAAGAACTTGAAACTGGTATATTAACTTTTTTTTAATAAATGGACAAACAATATTCTAGAATACATTTTATTATTTCTTTTAAGTTACAAATTGTGTACAATAAAAAAATATGAATAATTATTTATAAAAAATTGATGTATGAAAATTATTATATATAAAAATTGACAAAGAATGATGGAATTCAATTAATTTTTTGTTATTCTTGTTATGGAGTAGTAACAAGTAGTTAGGTTAAAATGTCAAGTTGAACAGATATTTTTGGTTCCTTATTTTTATTATCCTGTATATTCTTTATATTAACCAATAAGTTAATACACATTCAATAATTATTAAAACATCAACTCTTTTGAATAGAATAGAATATAATTAATTTATCCTAAATATCAACTACCTTTATTATTAACACTAACAGTATTTATTTCGCAAGTTCAAATCAGTGAGTTTAATTACTTTATAGTTAATTATTAATTTTCTCAGGGTGTTTATTAATGTACTTTTTTAAAATTTTATTCATTCATAAAACATTAATATCTTATTATTTAAAATTGATAAATATTCTTATTTGGTTTCATCCTTTGAATTTTCTGATCACTACCAAAAGCTTGGGATTGTACACTGACCTTTACACATGCGCGTGCGCGCGCACACACACACACACACACACACACACACACACACACACACACACACACACACACACACACACACATACACACTGTGTGTGTGTGTGTGTGTGTGTGTGTGTGTGTGTGTGTGTGCCCCAGTGGGTGCAGACTAGCTGCACCTATTGAGAGGATTTAGACATCCCTCGTGGTACCCGAGTCTAACAAACACTTACACTTAAAACACTACACTTACGACTATAACACTTTACACTCACACTTACGTTTAGAAAGGCAATAATAGCTTCAATGTGCTTTTTGCCTTAAAATAACAACAAAAAAATGTATGTGTATTTGTATGTGTGTGTAAAAAATTTAATAATTTGTTTTGTTATATATACCAAAGAAAATGGTAATAACATGAATATTCCATTATTCACTATCAATTTTTATAATAAAAATCAAAAAATTTCAGATTCTATTTCAAAAAGTTTGAAAATGAGATATTGATAATATGAATCCTTGAGTAATTGCGGATGGTAACACTGCATGTTTAGTATACAGTATGTTTGCATAAACAACCCCAAATTATTTTTCAGTTGAGCACTTAGCTACTTAAGTCTTTTATACAAAACTCAAGTCTAGGATACAAAAATTGTGTAGGATTTTAGAAAGTGCTGTGTGTGATGAATAAATTTGTAGCCATTGCTCATCGTATTGATTTAGCTTTTGCAGTTGGATAGCAAATAATGTCTGCATTTACGAGGCCTGTTTAAAAAGTATGTAACCTTTGGTCAGGAAAATAGTATTACATACATGAGACATAGATTGGGACACTAATCTCCTTGCACTTACACACACTTTGCCCGCTGATCCTTCCACTTCTGAAAACATGTCTGAAAGGCTTCTTTTGGTAAGGCATTCATCTCATTGTGTTCCATTGGGTTAACTGTGCTTTTGTTTCCAGGTTGTACCCGTACACCCATGACTCAACTCCAGTAATCACGGGGTTCAGAAACTTAGGATAAGTATTTTTAGTGTCCAATAGGTCCTATGCAACATCAAGACAAAATTCTTTCTGTTCCATTGACAGCAGCTTGAAACAAATTTTGCAGCCACTTTGTGCATATTCAAATGATAAAGAAAAATTGCTTGTGCAGAATCGTTACTGATCCCAGCCTCTTAAGCAATCTCTCATATGGTCAAACGACGAACTCTTAGTATAACATTTTCCACCCTTTCAACAACAGTTGCATTTTGAATGGTTTGTGGCCTCTCCATCGATGTGTGGCCATTTTGTGAATTGTTTGAGCCACTCCTTAATTTGAGGTGCCTCCGTTATTTCATCTCCAAACACCTGCTAAATTTTACAAATTGTTTTGCTTTGAGAATTACCAAGCTTTTGACAACATTTAAAGTAGTATCTTTGCTCAACTCTTTCAGTATTCTTGAAAGAAATCAAAAATTCAACAACTCTCACTTGGCAGCCAGCAGTGTGTGACTGGTACACTTATATGTGGTGAACAAATCCATGCATGCACATTAAGCTGTCTTTCTCCACTGTGCACAGTGGCGCCGCCCTAAGATCACTACTGTGTATGGGAAAATTCAAGGTCAGATACTTTGTAGACAAGCTTCAAATATGTAAATAAACAGTAAAAATATGCATGTAATTAAAGTGTGTTTTTTTTAAGAAATCTGTCTGGAAGACTGAGAAATTCATCTACAAACAACAATGCTGAGATATTAGCTGCAACCCTAGCAATTCAATTAGCACATAAAGCAGGTAAATAAATTTAAATGTTTCAAATTATTTGAATTCTTTGCAATTACAATTTTATAACTTTGAGATTTTGTCCTCCAAAGTTAGCATTCATTGTATTGATTGAACAAGGGTAAAAATTGTTTGAAAAAATCAAGTAATGATATGCAAATAATAGCTGTGTATCTGTTATTTGCACAAGGTAGGGTATTAAGAAATATGAATCACGTTAACATGTATAATTATTCTCAGACATGTATATACATTATAAACAACAAAAATATTTTTCATTAGAAAATTTAATATCAAAATTATGGGTTTTCATTACCTATATCTTATGAAGTAACCTTATTCCAAGTCAGAATATATTAAAAGATTGTGATATTTTTGACCTTGAAACTTCTGCAATTTTTTTGATAGCGGTGTAAAATTTAACAAATATTATCAGATTAGTTATCATGAAAGAGCTAAAAGAGTTTGTTGTATGGTATGATGCTTACAAGCTGACCCTGGATAGAGACTGTCCTGTTGACCTTATACTTGATCAACTGTGACGACGTAGTTTCGTAAATCCTTATGTAGAATGAATCCTAATGTTAACTGTTCCCAATGTTTATCATTCACTTTTACTGTATTGCATAATCTAACTTTTTAGTTCAGCTTTTTCCATAATTTTTCTCCAGTAACTTAATTTTCTTGAAAAATAAAGCTTTTTAAACTAGAAATGTTAAAAAAATGGTTATAAGAAATTATTCTCTTGGTATTCTCCAGGTCAGGAACTTCTGAATAATATAATGTTTATGAGTAGTGAAGGGACTTATTTCAAAACATTAACAAAAGAAAAATAATAGATAAGAAACTCAAAAAAAAAAATTAAGATATTGTCTTTTTATAAGTAAAGTCTGAAAATATTTATGATTGACTTTTAATTAAAATAGTTACTGTAGTATTTTATTTTTAGGTGTTAAAAAGTTAAGAATTTATACTGACTCACAATTTGTCATCAATTCTATAACAAAATGGATAAAAAAATGGAGAAAAAACAATTGGAAATTACACAATGGAGCACCTGTAAAAAATAAAAATGCTTTTCAATTATTACATACTTCAATTAAGTTGTTGGATTCAATTGACTGGGTTTGTATTTTATAAACATTCTAATTTATTTATATTTATAACCAAAATTTCTTCAAAAGTTATACAATATAATACAAAATATGAAGGACCTACAGAAGGCAGAAATGCTCGTACATACTCGTAGGTTGGTTCTTAAATTTAATTCTATACTTATATGTAAATACTTTTAAAAATTGTATCTCTCAGTAATATTATTATAAAATTTAAATTTAACGGATATTTAACACAAAAACATTTTTATATTATGAAATTAATAAACAAAAAAAATCACTTCTAAAAGATTTGTTCTTAGATCACATTATTTTTTTTAATTGTCCTTTTAACTTTTTTTTTAAGTTTTAGATCAACATTCTAAAGTTTTTAAGTATTTGGAAGAACATTATAATATTTCTTGCTGTAATATATATAACATCTTTGACCAATTGTTAAGGATTCTTTCGGTAATCTGACACTTCTGTAGCGAGTATTGCAAGGATTCTGCACAAATTCTTCTTTTAAGTCACTATATTGATACACTACAGATTTTAAGGTAAATACTTGTCTAATATTTAATGGTCTGTGAGGATCCTGTTCTTGAATGCCAATAATTTTTAAAATTTGCTTTTGAAGTCTATTTAGTTCATCCAGGGATGCATCATAGATACCTTCCCATCCATTTAAGCCATATACTGCAATGCTATAAAAAAGGCCATAGTAAATCTACAGTAACTGATTTTTTGACAACATGTTCTTGAGTCTATAAATAACATACACTAAGAATTTAGTTTTACTGACAATCTTGTTTACATGAACATTCCACTTAATATTTGAATCAGACTATTCCAAGATACTTACAGCTATCTCCTCTTCGGAGACGTTGACCATTTATAGAAATACTAATATCATCGTCTGGGATTGAATCTCTATAATTTCCAGATTTGATATATACTGTTTTGTTGACATTATGTATTAATTTGTTGAAATATAGCCATGAGTAAACACCATTAAGCGTCAAAGTCATAGTTTTGGCCACTTCTATCCATGATGATAGCCCACTTATTGGAGCAACAGTATCATCAGCATAGGCTACCAGTTCCTCATAAAGAGATAACAGATCATTTATAAATAGAATAAATAGAAGTGATCCTTGAGGGACACCTACATTTGTCACAACTTGTTGGCTTTTAATAGTGTTCAACTTAACTACTTGTGTTCTGCCACTTCGATAAGATTTTAAGAGAGATAGACAAATGCCTCTAATTCCCATATTATACAGTTTAGACAATAGTAATTTATGATTGTCTGTGTCAAAAGCTTTTGAGTAGTCTAAACAGACAACTACTGTTGGTTTACTGTTACTAAGATTTTCATATATAAATTTACTTAATAAGCCTATAGGATCATCTGTGCTCTTGTGTTTCAGAAAACGAAACAGTTGAGCACTTATTAACTTGTGTTTAATAGCAAACTTATATAGTCTTGTGAAGATAATTTTTTCAAATATTTTTGCCAAATTAGAAATTAGGGCTATAGAGCAATAATTATCTATTTGTGTTTTTGAGCCATTTTTATGTACAGGACAGATGTCAGCTGATTTGAATTGATGTGGACAAATTCCTTCAGTAATAATGTTATTGATAATATTAGTTAATACTGATGTTAATACTGATGATAATATATGGTGCATATAGCTTTAATGCAAAAGCATATTATCATGACTTACAGATTTATTTTTGAGGTGATTTATAGTTTGAGATACTTTGCTTTCATTTGATGGTGTTAAAAAGAGTGAATACTGGTTAAAAGGTTTAAGTGGCACTTTCTGGTGATGAACTGGAGGAATTAAACTACCTTGTAGTTTATCAGCTACTGTACTAAAAAAAAATATTGAAAATATTAACTTTAGTATAATCATCATTGATTATCTCATTATCTTGTTTAATACTAACAATTCGCATATTTTTCGGTTTCTGATTTATTTTGGAATGTACATATTGCCAATTTTTTTATTGTCAGCTTTGCAGATTAACTTATGTTCATATTTGGTCTTTGCAGCTCTGAGTATGCTTTTTAGAAGTCTTTGATAGTTCAAAAATTGTATACGCTTTTCATCATTGAAATAGCCATATTCTTCCATTCCTTGTATAATTTATTTATTTTATTTATGTTTGCATGGAAAATAATTTTGTGTGGTTCTAGCAGTTAGGCTGAAATGATTAAATCTATGAGGTGCTACCCAAAAGTTCTGGGAATTTTACTATAAAAATAAAATTGCTCCTATGGAAACTAAGAGTTATTACCGTAGGAACCATATTGCTGCTATGGTTCCTACGGTAATAACTCTTAGTTTCCACGATCTCCTTTAAAATAGTCTCCTTGGGCATGGATACAGTGATCTCTTGCATTTTTTCCATGATTCAATGCATCCCTGAAAGTCTGCAAATGTACTTATACTTTATGTCAGTTTTAGTTCTTTATGTCCTGCGGTTCTGCTTTGATCTCTTCAATTGGGTCAAAACAATGGCCTTTCAATTTGAACTTTATTTTAAGAAGTAGAGTTTTTATGCTTATTTTCAAGAAAATAAGGCAAACAATTTTTTCCCCAATATAAATTTCCTTTTTACCCCTTTATGAGTTGAATTTTGGAAAATCCCTTCTTAATGAGTCTCTATATTATAAAACGAAACTATTGATCAAATTTCGTATTTATAGCTTCAGCAGTTTTATCCCAGTGATGGTGAATCATTCATTCAGTTAGAACATGTTATTTTATTAAATTTTAATGAAAATTGGCTTAAATTTATACATTTTATGGCATTTAACTATATGCATGATCTAGTTCTGGCCAAAGTTGCACTGTAACACAAAAGAACTGTCAGTATAATTATTGTAAGTATAATGATAATAAGAGAGGCTTTTAAGCAGATAAAATTACAGGCCATAATTAATGATATAATTTTCTTATTACCAGTAAGTAGCCTACTTTAATAACTGTAAGTTAGATTATACAAAATGCCATGCAGTAGTAATACAGGTTTTTATGAAATAAGAAGAAGTTTTAGTAAGATGTTTTTGGAAGTGCATGGATCCCTCTGTTCTTATCTTCCAGAGTAAGGTCACTTGCTTAGCTACTGGTCTTTTACTGTAGTTTACCTGTATCATAGAACCAATTTTAAACTTGTTAAAAATTTTAGTTTTCAAGCATTTTCAAAAAATCTTTGAAAGATTTTTTCAATATTCAAATGTATTGATTGTTATTTCAATGAAAATCTGGAAATATCAGTATGATCAGAAAATCGGCCAATTAGATTTTGTTCAGATTTAGCCAAAATATATTTAAAAAATCATAACTCAAGTCGGTGTATTAAATTTAAAATATGCCTTATCCATACATTATGTATGTTAGTTAAATGAGGATGACTAACTATAATTGAGAGATGTGAGGGTAATTCAGAAAGTAAAGAATGTTCTTTTCTCTAGACACTTTTTAAAACCTCTATTACTTCAATGTTACTAAGTTCTTCCCATGGAGTCTGGCTAACTTGAGTTCCTCTTCTAACGAACAAGCTTGTTTGATAAATTTCAGGGTATTTTAATATGTTCTCCATACAATTGTATTATGTATGTTATATTATTAATATGTTCTCCATAATATTACGTATGGTGCAAGAGCTTGTGATAGTTTTTATCATGCTTGACTTGTTAACTTTATTTACAATAGTTGTAGTGTAGTGTAAATCTTACTAAAGTGCAATAAGTGCTAAAACAAAAGGTAAACAGTTTAAATATCAGATATAAATTCAAAATTATCTAAGCAGTGAATACTATAATTCAAACTCACAGCATGAGGGTAATTCAGAAAGTAAAGAACAACTTTTTCTGTAGACAATTGTTATTAGGTTAATGAAATAAAACTTATCTTACAATATATTAGCTTAGCTATTTTTCTACATAGTCACCAAATATTTGTCGTAGCGTTTCACCAGCTTTTCTATGACTTCCGTATACCCAGTTGCTGCCAAGTTATTGAACCACTTACTAACACTCTCTTTCAGTTTGTTGTCACTTCCATAGTGGTTTTCACCTAAAAAGTCCTTAAATTTTGGACAAATATGGTAACTATTCAGAACCAAGGGTAGGCCTTAAGGTGGATGTTCAAAAACTTCCCACTTAAACTGCTGAAGCAAATTTGCTGTCAATGCAGCAGCATGCAGACATGCGTTATTGTGAAGAAGCACCATGCTACTCAATAACAATCCATGCCATTTGTTTGAATGGTGCAGCATAGTAGGTGAAGGGTTGATTTCCAAAACACTTTAGCCCTAAACTTGTTGGCGCTCAGAATTTATTTGGATTTATTTTTTGTTTTTGCTTTTGGTAGTATTACACTATAAACCTCACTCACACTTGGCAGGATCATTAAAATTGTCACACAAATAAACATAAAACTACTGTGATGGCTTGCTGTTAGCATCAGGCTGGCGCAAAGGAATCGGAAGATCAATGACACGATGGCAATGATGGGAGAACTGAGTGGTTTGTCAGATCAGAATGTTCTTTACTTTCTGAATGATGCTAACAGATACTGGTATAATGTGTAGAATAATCATTGATTGGAACCCAAGTCATGACTATTACTACTTAGTCAAGCGGCTAACTTACTAATTAAGATAAATGGTCTCATCACATATTGAATTATACAGAAGTTAAAGTGTAACATAGCGTTTTATATAATAAAACCAAATATTTGCAAAAAAACTATTTTCATAATGACAAATAAAGTTTTCAAATTAATATAGGGCTATTTTCATTAAAAATGTTGTTAATTGATGGGAGTAGTTAAATGGCAATAATATTTCAAATAGAAATATATTAACTTCTACATATTCAAAATTTAAGTATTAATTTTATGATGTATGATTTTAGGTCTATGTTAAGGCTCATAACCAGTATTTAGGAAATGAAATGGCAGATAAACTTGCAAAAGAAGGAGTATTTGGAAAATTTATAGAGCTTACTGTTTAGTTTTTACATTATGGAATATTAATTTGTAAAAAAATAATGAATGTATACCATATTTATAGATTTTTTAATTTTTTCTTAAAATAGTTATATTGTATGGTTAGTTATAAAATTTTTTAATTATATTTGAACTTTATTTACAGAGCAAAACTTATGGTATACTTCTATTTTTTATAATATTGTAATAAGTAAAATAAAAATACAGTGTTTTTTTATTTTTATTTGTGTGTGTGTGTGTGTGTGTGTGTGTGTGTGTGTGTGTGTGTGTGTGTGTGTGTGTGTGTGTGTGTGTGTACATGTGCATGTGAAATATACCGGTAAGTTACAGTAAGTTGAAAATTGACTTGAGACTTCGAGTGAGAACCATCTCGAACATGCCAAGTTCAATTTTGGTGAAACAGAAAACAGTTTTTCTTCCAGAAACAGTTTTGTTGTATACTAGTTTTCATTGTAATTACAAATTTTCCATCTATAAAGACATACAAGCTAACAGATATATAATTATATCTTTGTATATCATATAATAATTACATTTAAAACTGGTGTATATTTGCTCAACACACCTGTTTCTAGAAGTATTGTTCCCGATGTTTTACCAGAACTACATTTGGCATCTGTGATGAGGTTATTCTCACTCAAAAATTCCAAATATGATTTTATATATATATATCATATCTATTTTATATATATATATATCATATCTATTTTATATATATATATCATATCTATTTATATATATATATATATATATATATATAAGTGACACACATTCTAGACTTGCTAGGCTATCTGTAAAGTCCAAGTATTGATGACAAATAAACAAGGGTACATTTCTAAATTCCAACCATATAAAGTTGTATTCATCATTATTCCGAATATAAAGAAAAATAAATTAAGATTTTATTTTAATATAAAATTAATATTATTTTATAAGTGATCCATGGCAGCATTACATGTTCAATTTTATCGCAACCTACTTTACATGTCTTCAAAGACAGAAGCAAAGACTTGCCTCACTATTTAGTGATGGCATAACTACAGCAACGCAAGTGAGTTAGGAATTAAAAAATATAACAATTTTAACACAGCAAGTATTTCCTTTGTGAGTAGCTAGCGAGCATAAAAGTCCAAGTAAACTGTTCATGTTTGTGCGTCTAGTTTTTCTTAGTGTGCTGCACTGATGAACTTAGAGTATGTGTGTCACACTGGTATATTTTTTACAATTTTTTATTTTATTATTTCAATTACCTGTGTAACACATTTATGGTGAGTCTAACGTAAATATTTTGTGATGGTACTCATGATCAGGCTTCAGTACTTTATTTCATTGTTTTTTTTAATAAATAAACAGGTAAATTAAACAGATTAAATTAGATAAATAACAGTGTTAGTTTTTATACTTGTACTACTTTTTTAGTTTCATCTATAGATTGTTAAAATCTCTCTGTCATTATTATTTTACTGTCTCTTTTTGTGAGAAATTCAAGATAACAGATTCATTTATTTAATATAGTTATTTTGATTTGTAAATTTCAATAAGTAGGCCTATGTGTATAGATTAAATATAGTAGACTAACACTTAAACCGAAATGAGATAAGAGATGGCTTGCATCTTCAACGTACAATGTGCCACTGGTGTGTGTGTGTGTGTGTGTGTGTGTGTGTGTGTATGTGTGTGTGTGTGTGTGTGTGTGTGTGTGTGTGTGTGTGTGTGTGTGTGTGTGTGTGTGTGTGTTTCAAAATACACTGTATCAAATTATATACAGTATATCTTTGCAGGGTGTTCACAATGAATCAGATGGTTTAAAATAAAACAGTACTTGATTGATTTTTGGTTTGAAAATTGTTTACTTCATATAGAAAAATGAGAGATAAATCTTCATATATGTCATTTTTAAATGTCTATGTGTGGAAAATAATGTTGCTCAAATGATGATTATTTTCATGAACACATATTTAAATCTTTTTTTTGGGAATAGTTTGCTTCCACTCATCTCAGTGTTCGTCATTGATTTGTTCAATTTGACTTTCTTCATGCCTTCAGTTCTCCCATTGATCATAGCTTTTCTTCATACATATGTGCTTTAAGATAGCCCAACAGATAGAAATTCCGAATGGAAGGAGATTTGTTGAGCAAGTTGGCTAAGGGACATCACTAAAGCATTATAACCCTATTAGGGAATGATGCTCAATGTACAGCTTTTGAAACAGTGGCTGTATGGAGCAATAGTTTTGTTTTGCTGGACCCATACATTTTCCTTGTTGATTACTCATCTTTATGTTCTGGTTTCAGAAAATTGTTGACTATGTTTACATTTTTAGTGGTTTTAATGATCATGGTGTTTTGATCTTCTTCAAAGAAATTGGGCAAAAAATCTTTTACTGCATAACACAGCTTCTCTCTTTAGTCACAATCTGCGTGTTTTGTGTGCGATTGGAGAATGTTCTTCGTGGTTTTGTTTTCATTAAATGAAAAATGCATTTAGTTATCTTAATATGTGAGTACTGGTAAGCCCACCATTGTGATGAATATCAAAATGACACCTGTTGAAGCTTCACTGATTTTCAGTCATAGGCTCACCTATTTTTATAAACATATACAAACATGATATGTATCACTCCACAGTGGCATGAACGAGATTGTATTTCATGAAGTAGGGAGTTGAATGATCTCAACTGTAATTATCCCTTTCTACACACAGACTTATTTCAAAAATGTCTTTTTCCAGTATACTATAATTTTTATAATACAAATTAATTTTTTGTGTGACACATGTGTGTACCAAAAGTAAAGGTCTAAGATTTAAACATGTAAAATAATATAATAATGAAAACATTTCTTTTAATGATGTTACAAATATTGCGGAATAATAATTCAACTTCAATTATTCTAAAACGAAAAAATATAAATAGGTAATGTTATAAGAGGACTTTTTTCAACCTGATGGCCATAAAAAAAGACAAAAGTACATAACAAAATGAATTTATTACCAAAAGTTATGTAAAAATATGGGTACTTTTAGACAATCACAGTTAAGATCGAGACATATGTGTGGATGAGCTTTCAAATCCCCTTCTTCATAGCCAATGAATGGAGATGGGCTGTAGGGTTGTTTTAAATCTCAGACTGAAACTACAGTCCGACAACACACTATTTCAGTTTAATGAACAGATGAAAGTCACTCAGCTCTAAGTCAGGTCTATGAAATGTGTTTTCAAAAACTTCCTGTCAAAATTCTTGAAGAAGCTGATATTATCGAGGATGGGCATTATCATGAATTATGAATCAGAAGTCAGCATAACTCCTTTTTGTTTGGAGTGGCTCTCCTTTGTCATAAAGTCTGACAATAATATGAGCTGTATTAATTGTAGTCCTTCTGATATTATTGAGGGTGGGCATTATCATGAATTATGAATCAGAAGTCAGCATACCTCTTTTTTTGTTTAGAGTGGCTCTCCTTTGTCGTAAAGTCTGACAGTAATATCAGTTGTATTAATCGTAGTCCTTGGCTCCTTAAACCCAATGAGCAATAAACCTTTTAGCTCCAACTTCAAGATATTTTGCACACAACTCATAGTAAATCTTTGGTTTTTTCAAATAACTTTGTCAACTTGTTGAACAATGCCTTCTGTTGCAACAGATTTGTGTCCTCCTCCCACTTCATTGCAAACTGATGTTCCTTCTTTAAATTTTCTGCACCATTCATGCACAACACCATCATTCATGAAATATTTACTGAGTTAAAAGTAGTCTAAACCAAGACCTAAATTATAATGAAAATATGTGGTTACCACTGGATAGTCACAGTTCATAATTTCTAAATGTGTTAAAGGTAGGGATAATATTAAGAAATAGGCCAAAGAAAGTGAAGCCTTTAGCATTAATGGTATATAAAAAACTCTAGTATGCATTCAAAAAACACTACAAAAACATGTTGTCAAAACAAAATGTGTAAGTGGCACTTACAACACTAAAAACTGTATTTACAGTATGAAATGTGAATGCAATACAAATAACTTTCTAAATATAAGAATAAATTAAGAAATAAGAACACATGATTAGGATTGGTAGATAGATTGAAAGAAGCCAAACACAAATTATTAAAAACCCACAAATTTAGTTGGAAGAGGCTAAATAATACACCGGGATGATAACTAATATAAACAAAAAATAATTGAAGCCAAATGCAACCCTATTAGCCAAGCAAAACCTGTAAAGAAATAAGTTCCTGTGACTACTTATAATTAAAAAATGAGCTTAAAATTTAAATTAAAAATATAGATAATTTTATATTATAAAAGTGTGTCACTACCAGCAAAGCTTACAATACTAACTGCAGGCTCAAACTAAGTCTTGTGTCTCAACTCTTGACGTGTGCAAGCTCAAAGATACAACAGACTGAATGACTGGAATCTGAGCCACATTGACCACTTAGCCATAAGTGTCAACCCCTACTAGAGCACATGTAAACATTTAAAAGACAGTAAACAACAGGTTTACCATAACTATTAAGGCCTCTCCACCAACCGATGTCCATGCAGTCATTCAGTAAGTTGTTTACTTCTGACTTGCATACCTCCTCGATTTCGTATAGTATTTGACAGCTATTGTATAGCCTTCTTTGTTCTCTTCATGATTTGTAGTTTTGCTGATCACATGTAACTTTATTTTTTACAGTTCAGGGTACTAGTCTTGAGTGTTTGTTACTTGATTTTAGTTCTAGTATGTTTTTTTCAGTTTTGGCCTACACACCTATGTTCTAGTTTTTATTTTTAATATTGGTTTGCACACACTTATCCTGCACAGAATCAATGCAATGACCAGTATCAAGCAAACTATCATACACTTATCTTGCACAGCACTGCAATGACCAGCATCAAGCAAATTATCATACACTTATCCTTAACAGCACTGGAATGACCCAGCATCAAGCAAACTATCATACACTTATCCTGCACATCACTGCATTGACCAGAATCAAGCAAATTATCATACACTTATCCTGCACAGCACTGCAATTACCAACATCAAGCAAACTATCATACACTTATCCTGCACAGCACTGCAATGACCAGCATCAAGCAAGCTATCATACACTTATCCTGCATAGCACTGCAATTACCAGCATCAAGCAAACTATCATACACTTATTCTGCACTGCACTGTAATGACCAGCATCAAGCAAACCACCATACACTTATCCTGCACTACACTGTAATGACCAGCATCAAGCAAACTACTACACACTTATCCTGCACAGCACTGCAATAAAAAGCATCAAGCAAACTATTATGCACTTATCCTGCACAGCACTGCAATGACCCAGAATCAAGCAAACTATCATACACTTATCCTGCACAGCACTGTAATGACCCAGAATCAAGCAAACTATCATACACTTATCCTGCACAGCACTGCAATGACCCAGAATCAAGCAAACTATCATATATTTATCCTGCACAGCACTGCAATTACCAGCATCAAGCAAGCTATCATACACTTATCCTGCACAGCACTGCAATTACCAGCATCAAGCAAACTATCATACACTTATCCTGCACAGCACTGCAATGACCCAGAATTAAGCAACCTATCACACACTTATCCTGCACAGCACTGCAATTACCAGCATCAAGCAAACTATCATACACTTATCCTGCACAGCACTGCAATGACCCAGAATCAAGCAAACTACCATACACTTATCCTGCGCAGCACTGCAATGACCCAGAATCAAGCAAACTATTATACACTTATCCTGCACAGCACTGCAATAACCCAGAATCAAGCAAACTATCATACACTTATCCTGCACAGCACTGCAATGACCCAGAATCAAGCATACTATCATACACTTATCCTGCACAGCACTGCAATTACCAGCATCAAGCAAGCTATCATTCACTTATCCTGCACAGCACTGCAATGACCCAGAATCAAACAAACTATCATACACTTATCCTGCACAGCACTGCAATGACCCAGAATCAAGCAAACTATCATACACTTATCCTGCACAGCACTGCAATTACCAGCATCAAGCCAGCTATCATTAACTTATCCTGCACAGCACTGCAATGACCCAGCATCAAGCAAACTATTGTACACTTATCTTGCACAGCACTGCAATTACCAGCATCAAGCCAGCTATCATTCACTTATCCTGCACAGCACTGCAATGACCCAGAATCAAGCAAACTATCATACACTAATCCTGCACAGCACTGCAATTACCAGCATCAAGCAAGCTATCATTCACTTATCCTGCACAGCACTGCAATGACCCAGCATCAAGCAAACTATTTTACATTTATCCTGCACAGCACTGCAATTACCAGCATCAAGCAAGCTATCATTCACTTATCCTGCACAGCACTGAAATGACCCAGAATCAAGCAAACTATCATACACTTATCCTGCACAGCACTGCAATGACCCAGCATCAAGCAAACTATCATACACTTATCCTGTACAGCACTGCAATGACTCAGAATCAAGCAAACTATCATACACTTATCCTGCACAGCACTGCAATGTCCCAGAATCAAGCAAACTATCATACACTTATCCTGCACAGTACTGCATTGACCAGCATCAAGCATGCTATTATACACTTATCCTGCACAGCACTGCAATTACCAGCATCAAGCAAACTATCATACACTTATCCTGCACTGCACTGTAATGGCCAGCATCAAGCAAACTACTATACACTTCTCCTGCAAAGCACTGCAATGACCAGCATCAAGCAAACTATCATGCACTTATCATACATTTATCATGCACTTACCATCAAAAATTTATGTTTGTCTCCATATGCAACAAAATCATGGTACAACATATTCATTGTATTATTCATTATTATTATGATAATAATAATCGTAGCGTGGTACCAACTTCCCAATACCCTCGTTGTAGAAAGCAGCCGCCTGTGTTTTCAGCCATGTTTGTATGCTGGTCTGCAGCTCAATGTCTGTGCCAAAATGTTGTCCTCCTAACCAGCGTTTCATGTGAGCAAACAGGTGAAAATCGGATGGAGCCAAATCCGGGCTGTATGATGGATGACCAAACACTTCCCATTGAAAAGACTGTAGGAGCGTCTTTGTTGAAGCTGCAGTGTGCGGCCGAGCATTGTCGTGGAGAAGGACAATGCCTGATGACAACATTCCTCTCCGCTTATTCTGAATTGCCCTTCGTAGAAGTTGAAGAGTCACGTTGTATGAGGCTGCTGTAATGGTTGTGCCATGTTCCATGAATTCCACCAAGAGAACTCCATTTCGGTCCCAGAACACAGTACCCATGCACTTTCTGTTGGAGAAGGTTCGCTTGAACTTCTTTGGTTTACTGGGAGAGTGAGAATGCATCCATTGTTTGGATTGTTCTTTTGTTTCTTCAGTTTCGTAATGGACCCATGTCTCGTCCCCTGTGACAATTTTGTTCAAGAAAGTTTCTCCTTCATTGTGGTAATGCTGGAGAAACGTTAGGGAGGCTTCCATTCTCTGTGTTTTGTGATGGTCGGACAGCATCTTGGGAACCCATCTCAAGCACAGTTTGTGGTACTGAAGTTTCTTGCTCACAATGGTGTAGAGATCTGACCTTGAAATTTCAGGAAGTGAATCGCTCAATTCAGAAATTGTGAACCGACGATTTTCTCGAATTGCCTCATCCACTCACTCGCTGAACAAGATCATTGGTTGACACTGACTTCCTTCCCTAATCGCCTGCATCATGAACATCTGTACGACCTGCTTTAAAGTTTCTGCACCATTGTCGTACTTTGCTGTCACTCATTGAAGTTTCACCGTACACAGTACTTATTCGTCGATGAATTGGGGCTGCATTACACCCCTCAGCCTGAAGAAATCGAATTACCGCACGAACTTCACACTTGGAGGGAGATGCTATTTTTGTAGACATGTTTACGTCCTACCTATGTGAACACAACTAAACAGAAGTGACGCGACGCGATTGACAGCCATACTAGAGACGCTGCGCAACACATCTGCGCACAGGTTCATCCGATTTTTACAGTTTTTATTTCGCGACCTATCAGACCTTAAAAAAAAATAGCCCTCGTATTTCTTTTCTTTTTTTTTTTTTTTTTTTTTTTTGCTGTGATGTACAGTGAATGTGCACAACATAAATGTGCACAGAGTTTTATGTTTTTATTGGACATTTGAAAATGAGAGTTGAACCATATTAAGCCTTCTGGGTAAAGATAGTTCAAACACTGAGCAATATTTGAAGGTAGACTAGGAAGGTACTATAAAGTACTCCATGCTGAAATCTGCACAATCTCAGCTTGTGTACATAGAACATTAGAAGAAGGATTTAAAGTTAAGAACATGCTAATACTCTTAGATAGCCAATTGGCAATAAAAATTCTCAACTTTGTACAAATCTCATCCAAATATGGCATTCCCTCTGCTCCCTCTGTTTCCTGTCAACTGCTAACATGCTGTGCTTAGAATGGATACCTAGACATTGCAATATTAAAGGGAAATGAGAGAATGAACTTACTGCTTGCTTTATTGGACCAGAATTTGTGTGTGGGATCAGTTGCACAATTGTGAAAAGTGTTAGAGGGAAGTGTGCTAGGGAAGAGCATATCAAACAATTCCATGGCCTAAAATTAGAAAAATGTCTTTTCTCGAGATCAGGTGCTGCACTGAAAGGACACTAGTTCAGTTATACAGGAGGTCACTGAGACAGGTAGTCATTGTTAATATCAACAGACATGTCACATCTGGAGTCACTTCAATAAGGTGGGATTACCATATCTTGATTAACTGACATCTGTGCTGACAGGAACCAGAAATTGCAGCACACGTACTTAAGTATGAGACCCTGGAATCAAATAAGTTTAAAAGAAACTACGATTTTTATTACCATGTTTTTTTCCTTAAAACATTTTAAATGTTAATCTACTAAGGAACACACACACACACACACACACACACACACACACACACACACACACACACACACACACACACACACACACACACACACACACACACACACACACACACACACACACACACACACACACACACACACACACACACACACACACACACACACACACACACCATTTAAATAGGGAGACATACCATTTAAGTAGGGAAACATTTAAAGGATGTTTCCTTGGATATAAACAGAAGTCCATTTTGAAAGTGGAAGTCTGGCTGAAAATAGCCACTCTCCAGATTACCATAGTTCACATATATACACGTCAATGGAGTTCAGTTTTTAATATATGTTCATGCATATATTAAGCTGGATTTCTACCTTCAAAATGTGTCTCAAATATAAGCAAGAAAGCAGTCCCCAGAGTTTCCAACTTAAGTGATTTTATATATATATATATATATATATATATATATATATATATATATATATATATATAGGGCTCAGTGGTCGATGTGGTTAAAGCGTCAGTCAGTCTACTGCATCTCTGAACTGAATTGTGCACCTTGTGCACTGAATTGTGCAAGCGTGTGGGTTCAAGACTACGTTAGTCCCGTTCCTTTACCCTTACCTCAAAGACTGCTGAGATCTCTTGCTCTCATTAGTCTTAACTGGCATAAAGTATGGACATTAATGTAAAATACTGTGTGTGTGTGTGTGTGTGTGTGTGTGTGTGTGTGTGTGTGTGTGTGTGTGTGTGTGTGTGTGCGTGCGTGCGTGCGTGCGTGCGTGCGTGCGTGCGTGTGTGTGTACCTTAGTAGATTAACATTTAGAATATTATATATATATATATATATATATATATATTGGTCAGATTTAAATTAATTTTTTTTTAAAACATCTTTAATGATCTGTTAGTTTTATTTGTAATACAAATATATATTTTTGATAACAACTTAAAAAATTTGTTTACTCTTATTGAAATATAGGCCACATTAATCCTACTTACATTTTAATAAATTGAAATCTGACATGAAAACCATTTAGCAAAAAATTTCCCGCTTTTGTATGAATATTATTAATTTGATTTTAGGTACCACTAATTGAAGTTTCATTGAGTTTTAACTTTTCAGAAATTAATTTCCGAACTCAATTTGATTGGCGGGGAGACTGGGTACTGAAGTTGCAATATTTAAACACTGAGAAACAATAACGAATAATCACGGTAAAGTTCAAATAATTAGTTTTAAACTGTCTGTTCGTTTCCTTGTCTAACAGTTCACCTTCAGCACAGTAGCATCCATCAAACAAAATGATTTGCAATATTAATTTCTGAATGGTTTAATTGAAATGTTAACTTGAGGACAGCTGCATTTGGCTGTATGTTGTGTCTGAAGTTTATTTAACTTTATTTTGTTTTGAATAAACAATTTAGCAAAGTTATTTTTTACCACAAAGTGATTTTTGTTTTTACATCTAATAATTACACAGACACAGACACGAGCGCGCGCGTGTGTTTTACAATTTTTGCGACAATCGACTTGTTAAAATTAACTACCCAACAATGATCTGCAGTATTTTGAATTTACTTACGTTTTCGAAATTTTAAATTATTTTGAAAGAACGAACCGTCAACCTGTACATAGCCCAAACCCAAATCTGTAATGGCAACATACAGCTCAAATTAAGAGTCATTAAAAATACAGCATTTTAGTGAGAAGTGATTTGCTATCGGCCCACTCATTAGCTGGATATATTAAATTAACGCGGCATGCAGCTGTCTTGCTGACGTGATGGAAACAAATGTTCAGTAATCATCAGAAAAGCGGCAGCGTTCGGCCCAGTCACGTTACCCCCTTTCTGCAATACTGAGAAGCTCCAGTCCTAGTCTCTTCATAACGTCTAGAATTTGTGGGGATTCACGGTGGATTCCTTACTTTTAATTGGTGACTTCCCAGTTCGTTATTGGGATGCTAATTTCTCTTGAACATTATTACGGAGGTTGTGCTCCACTTGTGCGGTGAGATCGCGAACATTCTATTTTACATTCTTACTTACGGGAACACCACAAGTAGCCGAGGAAATGAGATCCGCCCATACGGAGCCTTGCACACATGGGTAAGGTTAAGGTACACTGGGAGGTTGCCAGGACTCCGTTTGATACACCATTAGGCCGGTGTTATTAATTTCATCAGCACGGGTTGTTTTACACTTTAGAGTTAGCACTTTATTTTACACTATGCTTTACACAATGTAGAGTAGTGTGTGTGTGTGTGTGTGTGTATGTTTTATTTTATGATTTCAATAGATTAAGGAAATTTAATACGCTAATTTATGCAGTTTTTAACGCTGATTACGATGGCGAAATCGGATTTTATAAAAATATTTAAGACAAAAAAGTTAAGAATTTTCAAAGACTTGAAACGACCGCTCTTTTTAACGACGAGGTTATAAGTGATATGTAAGCAGAGCTGGATATTATACGAGCTGAATGCTCGTGTTTCACTACGGTATTTTACTTCGTTTAACATGTACGTTATGTCAACGAAAAGTGTTGAGGTTATGTTGAATCAAAAAAAAAAAAATACATAATCAAAATAGATAGACTGATAACTTTGTAAAAACAAGGAGACAATGCTTCTGCCGGCCTGTATATATCACTACAGCAGTATTGCAACAACTGTTGCGATAATTAAACAACTATTACTTCGATTTGACGACTGAAACTGAAAAAAAAATAAGATCAATTTCTAAAGTGTATGTACACAAAATTAATTATTAATCCAACCAGTAGATTAAATTTATATTTCATAGAAGTACTTTTGATTCTATAGATATGATTCTGGATTAAAAATCAATATTTAAATTTGGGGTCAGGACCCTGTTATACCAATCAGGGGGTTTCGGTCGAACATTTATATTATTAATTAGCTCATCTATATTGGATTCGATGAGGGTTTGGTTTGAAATGTTGTTTTTTCAAGCATAAATACGGAGCAGACGTAATTATCTAACAGATAGTTTTGAAACCCTTTTTTACCCCTTAGGTGTTGTTGGATGTGTAACAGGATTCATCTTCTGACCTTCTTAGTGTTTTAAGAATACTTAAGCACAATTTCAGCCTTCTGAATTCTTTCAATGAAGACCTTCCTAAGAGTGAAAACAATATTTTGGAATGGAAGAGGTTTAACCACTTGTTCACCCCCAAAAGGAAATGTGGGAGAACTTTTATTAAATACTTTATTAATAAAATTTTATTAAATGTCACTGTTGTACAGTTAACATATATCACAAAACTAAATATTAAATAATTAAGTTGGAGTAAGTAGTATAATGGCGTTTAAAATAATTTAAATATTTATTATTCACACCTACCAATGTAAAATATCACTGTTATACAGTTAACACTTGTTACAAAACTAAATACTAAATAATTAAGTTGGACTGGGTAAGTAGTATAAAGCAGAAAAGGGAAGATAAAGAAAAAATAGCTTGGTTTTTATATTAGACCTATTCATAATAACTAACAAATTTCAGCTTCTAGATTTTTAGGAAATTAAAGATCAGGATTAGAAAATGTATATTCAAATGTTTGGTTGTTTTTTGTTTTATCACTAAGTGAATTTCAGTTGAGCAGTTAAACTATTTTTTTTAATTTTAAACATTTTCGGTTACCAAATAGGAAAATAGTTCAGTTTTCCTATTTGGTTTATAAGGAGAATTTTTATCTAGTTTTCAGCTTTATAGGTTACTAACTGTTACCCATCGCGGCTTTGCTAGCAATTATAATGTAGGTAATAAAATTTAAAGTCGATTTTCAAAATCAGAATAGGTTCTTTCCAATTTAATATAACTGATTATATATACAATATTATACGGTTTATGATTTTCGGCCAAGACATGTAGATTTTTGCTACTCGACACTCTAGAACAGGCGATATATAACTGACCGTGAGAGAAGCACTGAGTTCCCAAAAGTATTCCTGCTACACTTAAACGTCTGACCCTGCGGTTTATTAATTGCCATTGTAAATGCCAACTTCAATGGAAACTGCAATCTTTTAAATTGGAAAGCATGTTGTTTGGAATTACTGGGATAAAATTATAGGGATTTTTGAAAAAAAAAATTAAAATCATTGCAAATGTAAGCGTATAAACAGTAATTTTGTAATAAATAATAATAGTGATTAAGATTTTTAAAATGGGAATACTATGTCCATCTCAGGTACCTAAACCATGTTCATTCTAAATTTCATCTCAATCGGTCTAGTAGTTAATGCGTGATTGAATAAAACACACACACACACACACACACACACACACACACACACACACACACACACACACACACACACACACACACACACACACACACACACACACACACACACACACACACACACACACACACACACACACACACACACACACACACACACACACACACACACACACACACTTTCAGATTTATAATATTGTATTAAGAAATATAAAATTTTATTAATCGTCACTGTTGTACAGTTAACACATATCACAAAACTAAATATTAAATAATTAAGTTGGAGTAAGTAGTATGATGGCGTTTAAAATAATTTAAATATTTATTATTCACACCTACCAATGTAAAATATCACTGTTATACAGTTAACACTTGTTACAAAACTAAATACTAAATAATTAAGTTGGACTGGGTAAGTAGTATAATGGCGTTTAAAATAATTTAAATATTTATTATTCACACCTACCAATATAAAACATCACTGTTACACAGTTAACACTTGTCACAAAACTAAATACTAAATAATTAAGTTGGACTGGGTAAGTAGTATAATGGCATTTAAAATAATTTAAATATTTATTATTCACACCTACCAATATAAAACATCACTGTTATACAGTTAACACTTTTCACAAAACTAAATACTAAATAATTAAGTTGGACTGGGTAAGTAGTATAATGGCGTTTAAAATAATTTAAATATTTATTATTCACACCTACCAATATAAAACATCACTGTTATACAGTTAACACTTTTCACAAAACTAAATACTAAATAATTAAGTTGGACTGGGTAAGTAGTATAATGGCGTTTAAAATAATTTAAATATTTATTATTCACACCTACCAATATAAAACATCACTGTTATACAGTTAACACTTGTCACAAAACTAAATACTAAATAATTAAGTTGGACTGGGTAAGTAGTACAATAGCGTTTTTTAAAACAGGAATAGGTTTATGTTCATCTCAGGTACCTAAACCATGTTCATACCAAATTTCTTCTCAATTAGTCCAGTAGGCAAAGCGTGACTGAGTAACAAAAAAACCCACAAACTTTCAGAATTATATAATTAAGATTGAAACTTGAGAACTGGCGATTAGTTTATAAATAAAAATAATAAAGTTTGAGTTTAAGCCCTTTCTACCATTCAGGGGGTTAGGTTAAACAATTTTAGAATAACTCGTATACTTTGGACTCGATGAGGAGTTAACGTGAGAATTTTCCTTTTGAGAATAAAAAGGGAGAAAATGTAAAATAATACAAAAGGGATTGGAACCTGTTTATCTCTTAAGAGTTGACAGGTATAACAGGAATCTATTTCCTATTTTGTTTAGTGTCCTAAATGTATTCAAACTAAATATAAGTTTTCTGATTCTGATAACAGTGAAAAACATATTTTAGGGGGAGATTAAACCATTTATTAATCCTCTTTAAGACGCTGAAGAAAACCAAAATAGCTTAGTTTTACTAGTTGATCTATAAGAAGTAAATGTACCAAATTTCAGCTTTCTACGTTATTGGGAAGCCGGAAAATTAGTGACGAGTGAACGTTTTGGGTGTTTATGTGCACAGATAAGTACGAATTTGAAAATATTGTAGATAAAATAAGCCTTACTTATCTGTTTTGTGCAAATCAAAATATTATAATTCAATTTAAAATTGTTCACGTTCCCATATTGTCTTTAAATATTTCATTTTAAATAAAACAAGATTAATAGTTAGTAAGTATAAATTCTTGTTAAAAGTAAATAATGCTGTAGCGATGTTTTATTTCTGCATTAATAAGCCCTGTATTAATAAATTCAATTGACTTTATATTGAAGATAATTTAGGTATTTGAAAAGGATTATTATTAAGAAATATAAATTGGGTCATGAGGAAATATTATAAAGGTAACTAAATACTGCACAGAGTCTGGAGGGGAAGGGGGAGGTAGAGGGGAAGTCTGTTGCTATGGTTTCCACTGTTCTAGTTTTCCAGACATAGGTCGTCACCCTTGTTGAAGAAAAAAAAATAAAATAACCAAATTAAATTATGATCTTAATTCTCATATGCTGTTTTGTTATTCACAAATATTTTCCAGTTAAAAAGTTCTAGTTATGAAACTTTCTAAAAGATATTTAAAAAAATATTTAAATAGATATTCTACAAAAATAATTGAACATTCTAAATATATTCATGAAAATTTAATAAAAAGCATTTTTTTTGTATGTTCTATACATACTTGTTATAGTCCATTGACTCTTGATACAACTTTAGAAGTTTATTCGGACCAAGCCAAGCGGGGAGAGAAGAATTCTCAAAAGCCGACTGAATTATTTGCTTCGGGTACTACGAGTAAGTGTCGCAACCCCGGAGCAATTCAGTCACATACCTCACCGTTGCACCAGCGTAAAGCTGAAGATTCTTAAATGTCTATGTGCTGGAATTTTAGACCTAAGCAATTAGCGATTCAGTTACACAGCTAAGCATCTAAAGTAAGTCAGACGGTAAGCCCGGAGTAGGTTTTCAGAGTCAGTAACATATTTGAAACTTATAAACAAAATTATTCAATGTCGTATCTGTTATTTACATTTTTTTATAAGATTAACGTGTTTTAAATAATAAATTATGCTGCATAAAAAATGAAATAGAATATTATATTAAACATAAATTATAATAATTTATAAAATGATAAAAAAACCATTTGTAAAAGTTTTAATAATTATTTAACACATATTAGGTAGAAGAATAACTAACGCAACTCTGTGCGCAAAATGCCGCCTGGTTAGCAGTGGACAAGATATACGTGTTAATATGCGTGCAAGACAGTGATATAATTGGCCATTAAACGTGTAAGACGATAAAGCAGACCTAATGTTTGTCTTTAAAATTTATGGTTACACTACGTTTAGAGTCGAGATGCCATAGCTTCTGCATTAACGATGAAGCATACCTACAGTTTGTCTTTAAAATGTGTGGTTACACTAAGTATTAAGTCGAGATGCAATAGCTTCCGCATTAACACGTGTAAAACGATAAAGCAGACATAAAGTTTGTCTTTAAAAAGTATGGTTACACTACGTTCTGAGTCAAGATACAATAGCTTCAGCATTAGCACGTGTAAGACTATGAAGCAGACCTAGAGTTTGTCATTAAAATTGATGTTTACACTAAGTTTTGAGTCGAGATGCAATAGCTTCCGCATTAACACGTGTAAGACGATGAAGCAGACCTACAGTTTGTCTTTAAAATGTATGGTTACACTAAGTTTTGAGTCGAGATACAATAGCTTCCGCATTAACAAGTGTAAGATGATGAAGCAGACCTACAGTTTGTCTTTAAAATTGATGTTTACACTAAGTTTTGAGTAGAGATGCAATAGCTTCCGCATTAACACGTGTAAGACGATGAAAAAGACCTACAGTTTGCTTTAAAATGTATGGTTACACTAAGTTTTGAGTCGAGATATAATAGTTTTTGCATTAGCACGTGTAAGAAACTGAAGCAGACCTACAGTTTGTCTTTAACATGTATGGTTACACTAAATTTTTAGTCGAGATACAATAGCTTCCGCATTAACTCGTGTAAGATAATGAAGCATACCTACAGTTTGTCTTTAAAATTGATGTTTACACTAAGTTTTGAGTCGAGATGCAATAGCTTCCGCATTAACACGTGTAAGACGATGAAGCAGACCTACAGTTTGTCTTTAAAATGTATGGTTACACTAAGTTTTGAGTCGAGATACAATAGCTTCCGCATTAACAAGTGTAAGATGATGAAGCAGACCTACAGTTTGTCTTTAAAATTGATGTTTACACTAAGTTTTGAGACGAGATGCAAAAGCTTCCACATTAACACGTGTAAGACGATGAAAAAGACCTACAGTTTGCTTTAAAATGTATGGTTACGCTAAGTTTTGAGTCGAGATATAATAGTTTTTGCATTAGCACGTGTAAGAAACTGAAGCAGACCTACAGTTTGTCTTTAACATGTATGGTTACACTAAATTTTTAGTCGAGATACAATAGCTTCCGCATTAACTCGTGTAAGATAATGAAGCATACCTACAGTTTGTCTTTAAAATTGATGTTTACACTAAGTTTTGAGTCGAGATGCAATAGCTTCCGCATTAACACGTGTAAGACGATGAAGCAGACCTACAGTTTGTCTTTAAAATGTATGGTTACACTAAGTTTTGAGTCGAGATACAATAGCTTCCGCATTAACAAGTGTAAGATGATGAAGCAGACCTACAGTTTGTCTTTAAAATTGATGTTTACACTAAGTTTTGAGTAGAGATGCAATAGCTTCCGCATTAACACGTGTAAGACGATGAAAAAGACCTACAGTTTGCTTTAAAATGTATGGTTACACTAAGTTTTGAGTCGAGATATAATAGTTTTTGCATTAGCACGTGTAAGAAACTGAAGCAGACCTACAGTTTGTCTTTAACATGTATGGTTACACTAAATTTTTAGTCGAGATACAATAGCTTCCGCATTAACTCGTGTAAGATAATGAAGCATACCTACAGTTTGTCTTTAAAATTGATGTTTACACTAAGTTTTGAGTCGAGATGCAATTGCTTCCACATTAACACGTGTAAGACGATGAAGCAGACCTACAGTTTGTCTTTAAAATGTATGGTTACACCAAGTTTTGAGTCGAGATAGAATAGCTACTGCATTAACCAGTGTAAGACGAAGAAAGCAGTCCTACAGTTTGTCTTTAAAATGAATGGTTACACCAAGTTTTTAGTCGAGATACAATAGCTTCCGCATTACCACGTGTAAGACGATGAATCAGACCTACAGTTTGTTTTTAAAATTGATGTTTACACTAAGTTTTGAGTACAGATGCAATAGCTTCCGCATTAACACGTGTAAGACGATGAAGCAGACCTACAGTTTGTCTTTAAAATGTATGGTTACACCAAGTTTTGAGTCGAGATACAATAGCTGCCGCATTAACACGTGTATGACGATGAAGCAGACCTACAGTTTGTCTTTAAAATTGATGTTTACAATAAGTTTTGAGTAGAGATGCAATAGCTTCCACATTAACACGTGTAAGAAGATGTTGCAGACCTACAGTTTGTCTTTAAAATTGATGTTTACACTAAGTTATGAGTAGAGATACAATAGCTTCCACATTAACACATGTAAGACGATGAAGTAGACCTAAAGTTTGTCTTTAAAATGTATGGTTACAGTAAGTTTTGAGACGAGGTGCAATAGCTTCCGCATTAACACGTGTAAGACGATGAAGCAGACATCGAATTTGTCTTTAAAATGTATGGTTAACCAAGTTTTGAGTCGAGATACAATAGCTGCCGCATTAACACGTATAAGACGATGAAGCAGACCTACAGTTTGTCTTTAAAATTGATGTTTACAATAAGTTTTGAGTAGATATGCAATAGCTTCCACATTAACACGAGTAAGACGATGATGCAGACCTACGGTTTGTCTTTAAAATTGATGTTTACACTAAGTTATGAGTAGAGATACAATAGCTTCCACATTAACACGTGTAAGACGATGAAGTAGACCTAAAGTTTGTCTTTAAAATGTATGGTTACAGTAAGTTTTGAGACGAGGTGCAATAGCTTCCGCATTTACACTTGTAAGACGATGAAGCATACCAACAGTTAGTCTTAAAAATTTTGTTTACACTAAGTTTTGAGTCGAGATACAATAGCTTCTGCATTAACACGTTTAAGACGATGAAGGAGACCTACACTTTGTCTTTAAAATGTATGGTTACATTAAGTTTTGAGTCGAGATGCAATAGCTTCCGCATTAATACTAGTAAGACGATAAATGAGACCTAAAGTTTGTCTTTAAAATTTATTGTTAAACTACGTTTTGAGTTGAGATGCCATAGCTTCTGCATTAACGAAGAAGCAGACCTACAGTTTTTCTTTAAAATGTATGGTTACACGAAGTTTTGAGTCGAGGTACAATAGCTTTCGCATTAACACGTGTAAGACGATGAAGCAGTTTGTCTTGCCGGCGGAGGCAGCTGACGTGAGCAGCTGATGGGCTTAGCGACCCCACCATACCTCTAGCTCATTCTACTCTCACTCATTTACTCCAGATACACACAACACACAACATCCACAAACACACTCTCTCACACAAACACATACACACCCGCAGGTGGGTGCAGACTAGCTGCACCTAGTGAGAGGACCTAGACGAACCTCGCGGCACCCGAGTCTAGCAGACACTTACACTTACAGCACTACACTTACGATTTAAACACTTCACACTCACACGTACATTTAGGGATTTGCTGTGCTTGTTCCGATACGTCTGGGAGTGGCGATTCTGCTTGGTTTCCTTTGGCGGGGCCAAGTATGTGGAACCTGATGTGTGCCTAGCACTGCCGAGGACCTCTGATGGGACAGGTTCTGGAACCGAGTAGCCTATAGGCGCTTGGCAAGCGCATGAATGTTGAGTTATGGGTGTCGGAGCCCATAGCTGGGTCTATCGAAACAAATGGTTGCATTCTGTGAGTACATAGAGAGCGGCTTCCAGTGGTACTTGGGTTTGGGGAACCGTAACTATGTACCGGAACCCATTCCTAAAATATTCTGGAGTGCTGACAGACCATGTATTTCGGCTCCAGGATATCTGGAGGCCCCCCCCAATTTATTGGGGATTCTCGCTTTAGTTCGAGTATCCTGGGCTGCTGGTGGTCGTTTGGGTGCACCCTGTGCCAGTTGTTCGAAAAATCTGCATTCATGAATCGCTCGGCAAACTAAAGTATGGAACAAAAAAAACAAAACGCCAAAAATGTGTTGAAGAGGCCTCGTTTGACTACGTCAAACAGGTCTGAGAGTAGCAGTGGGAGTATGGATATCGAAGAAAAGGAGATGGGTGCTACAGTTGTTCAGCTCCCTTCTCCTAGATTTTTAGTTTTCAGAAATTCTGAGGAAGGGTCCGACCTATCGAAAGTGTCTCCTTTCCTCATAGACAAGGTTATCGTTGGAAGAGTAGGGCCTGTAGCGTCTATTATGAAGCTACAAAATGGTACGCTGTTAGTTCAGACTAGTAGCGACAAGCAGAGCTTGTCGCTCCTAAAGATGTCTTCCTTTTTTGACCGGATCAAGGTTTCTGTGGAGCCCCACAGAACCTTGAATTTTGCTAAAGGAGTGGTAACGTGCAGAGATCTCCTCCACCTAGATCTTGAGGAGATAAAGTCTGAGTTGGCATCAGAGTCAGTTACGGATGTTTATCGCATTCTGCGTAATGAAAATGGAAAAAAGTACCAACTGCTTCCCTCATTCTGACTTTTGGTAAACCCACAATCCCGGAATATATATTTGCCGGATATCAAAGGCTTTCTGTTCAAGCTTATGTTCCAAACCCGAGAAGATGCTTTAAGTGTCAGGGGTTTGGACACGTGAGTTCTACATGCAGAAAGCCCGAAATATGTGGTAATTGTGGTTCGAATGGCCATGGTAGTGACAATTGCACGGATGACCCAAAGTGTTCCAATTGTGGTGGCGATCATCCGGCTCGTTCCTTCAGCTGTCCCAAGTATAAGGACGAGAAAGCAGTTTTGACTATCATGGCAAGGGATAAAGTTTCATTTTCAGAAGCTAAAAAATATTCAAAAGTTCCAGAATAATTGAGGGTAAGTCTTTTGCGTCGGTCGCGTCTAGTAGCAAGACCTCATGTAGAAATTGCGATGAACTGACTAAAACTGTTAAAGCACTGACTGAGCAAGTAGCTCAGCTGTTATCCGTAATTTCAACTGTTACCACTCCTGCTTCCAGTACATCTGATCAATCTTTGTCTATCTCTTCAAAAGAAAATCAGTCGAATATCTCTAAAAATCAAGCTCCAAAGTCATTTGTGACTAAATCTTCAAAACCTACTCTTCCTGAAGCAGTTCCATCTGCTTCAAAAATGATGGTCCAAACTAAGTCACAAGTGGTAAAACCGACAGTAAAGTCTGTTTCTCCTGGACTAGCTTACTTTTTAAAAAAATCGAATACATATTCACCAGTAGTTGGGTCTAAGGATGCGGATGAAAAATTGGTTAAAAATACCTCTAAGCAAGATAAAAAAACTAAAACTGAAACTGAAGCCGTATCAAAAGCGACTTCTGCCAAAACAAATGTATCTACAAATGAATCACAGTAGAGATTCGATGTCGATAGACTCTGATAAATCAAAAGTACTACATGACGGAAACGAACAGAACCCGATGCTATATTAATTTATTCTATTTCAATGTCTGCATTTTCTATTAACAACAATGTAATACAGTGGAATATTAATGGGATAAGAGGCCATATGGAAGATCTCAAAGTTCTTGTGCGAGATTCAGCCCCTCTAATAATGTGTCTCCAAGAGACGCACTTATATGAATCTCATACCTTCAATTTTAGGGGTTATTCTATTTTCAGAGCAGATTTCTTCACTGAGGAAAGAGTCAGAGGTGGCGTAGCCATATTGGTTCACAACTCTGTCCAGTCGGTATCTGTCAATATAATAACTCCTTTACAAGCTGTAGCCATTCAGATTACCGTTCCATTCAAAGTTACCGTCTGTTGCCTTTACTTGCCGCCTAGTTACAATTTCCAACATCATGAAGTATATGATTTAATATCTCAGTTGCCACAACCGATTTTATTGACAGGTGATTTTAACGCTCACCATACTTCATGGGGTTCCTTATCCTGTAAATCAAGGGGAATACGAATCGAAGGAATACGATCAAACTTAGATTTGTGTCTTCTAAATGACGGTTCCCCGACTCATTTATCAGCATCTACTGGCGGATGGACAGTTGTCGATTTGTCATTTTGTCGTCCAGTTTTGGCAACAAAGTTTGAATGGTCGGTGTTACCAGATCTGTATGGCAGTGATCATAATCCCATTAATATTTCATTTTGTACTTTCCCTCATGTGCAACGACGCCTGCCGCGTTGGATCCTTAAAAAGGAAAATTGGGAAGAATTTGCAAAAAGATTTGTACCTCCAGACATTGAAGTGAACTGCATTAACACAGTGGTTAAGAAATTCACCAATACGATTTTAAATGTAGCCGAGGATGTTATCCCTAAAACATCCGCATACCCACCTCGTCCATCTGTTCCTTGGTGGATCGAGGACTGTAAGGAGGCTTTGCGTCTACGCCGAAAAGCACTACGGAGATTCAACAAAAGCCCAACAGATGAAAATCTTGAGCGGTACAAAATTCTTAGAGCTAAAGCTCGAAGAATTTTTAGACAAAGTAGAAAGGAATCTTGGTCGCAATATATCAGAACAATATGTAGAACAACGCCAACATCTGTCGTCTGGAAGAAACTGCGCTCTATATCTGGCCGTGTTCCATCCACGGAGTTGATGGGTCTTAAACAGCCGAATGGAGAGTTAGTTTCTCAGTGTTCCGATATTGTAAATTTATTAGGATCATCTTTTGCTAGCTATTCCTGTTCTACGGCGTATAACGCTGTCTTTTGTAAATACAAAAGTGCAATGGAACCATTGCCGTTCACCATCGGTACTTCTGACGACTCTCCTCTTAATAGTCTGTTTACTCTGCATGAGCTGGAATCTGCACTGTCTTCAACGAAGGACACAGCTCCCGGTCCTGACAACCTCGTATATTCCATGATCAAAAACCTTCCAACGTCAGGTAGGCTTGCCCTCCTCGAGGTATACAATCGTATATTCGATGAACATACTTTCCCTGACGCTTGGTTGGAAGCAATAGTAATTCCTATTCTTAAGTCAGGTAAAGATAAAACTGATGCAAGTAGCTATCGTCCGATTTCTCTTACCAGCGTTCTTTGCAAGCTAGTAGAAAAAATGGTAAATCGTCGCCTTGTTTGGTATTTGGAAACCAACAATTTACTTTGCAAAGACCAGTGCGGCTTTAGGCAAGGACGATGTTCTGTGGATCAATTAGTGTCTTTAGAATCTGCAATACAAAATGCGTTTCTCTTGCGTCAAACACTAGTAGCTGTTTTTTTCGACCTAGAGAAGGCATACGACATGGCTTGGAGAAGGGGAATTTTGAACACTTTAAAATCATGGGGTATACAAGGCAGGATTCTGTATTTTATCCAAAACTTCCTTAGTAATAGGTATTTTTGGTGCGTCTTGGTAGTACGCTATCAGATCGCTTCTACTTAGAGAATGGTGTTCCACAGGAGAGTGTACTTAGTGTTACTCTGTTTGCTATTGCAATTAATAGCATAACGTCTAATGTATGGTCCCCTGTCAGTTGTTCTCTCTTTGTAGACGATTTTGCTATTTATGTAAGCACCAGAAACATGGCAACAGCTGAAAGAACCCTTCAGCTGGTAATAAATAGGTTGCAGACCTGGACGAGAACTACTGGCTTTAAATTCTCCGCTGCTAAAACTCAGTGTATTGCTTTCAGTCGCCGTCGACAGATCCAGGCTCCGTCGTTATATCTTGATGGTATACAGCTTCGGACTTCTCCATCCGTTCGGTCTAATACTCGACGATAGGCTCTCGTGGAGCCCTCACGTGCGTGATTTAAAATTAAGATGTAATAAAATCCTCGATATGTTGAGGGTTCTTAGTGTGTCTCGATGGGTGCTGATAGGACCTGTATGCTGATGTTTTACCGTGCCGTAATTCGTTCGCGAATTGATTATGGCAGCATTGTATATTCATCTGCTAGACCATCGATTTTAAAGAAACTAGATCCCGTCCATAACTCTGCAATCCGCCTTGTTTCTGGTGCTTTCCGTTCAAATCCCGTCGTGAGTATTCTCGCCGATGCTGGCGAACCATCACTCTCTCGTCGGAGACAGCAGTTACAATTAAGTTACGTATGTAATATATTATGTAAACCATGGCACCCTGCTTATAATACAATTTTCCATAATCAGTTGCTCCAACAATATGAATCCCGACCGCACGCTACAGCCCCTGTTGGCATTAGAACAACCAGTGTTTTTGAAGACTTGCGTATTGAACTACCCCCAATGTTTGAAAGGTCCTTTTGTCTTGTCCCTCCATGGATAATCAATATGCCGACCTTTGATTTCTCCTTGTATACATACCTGAAAGACAACACTCCTAACATTGTGTATCAACGTGAGTTTTCTCGACTGACTAATTCATATCCATCTGCTAAACTTATTTTCACAGATGGTTCAAAGATGAATGGTAATTTTGGGTGCGCGTTTTATTCACTGGACGAAACATATAATTATGGATTACCCTCAATTTGTAATGTCTTTACGGCCGAAATCTTTGCCATCTTAAAGGCTCTGAACACTATTGAATTCCATAGTTTGCATTTCGTAGTTTGTTCTGATTCAAAAAGTGCCCTCCAGGCAATCCGGGATATGTATTCGGTAAACCCTCTGGTTCAAGATATTCTGTGTTCTGTCCATAGACTTGAACTACGAGGTGCAAGAGTATCATTTATCTGGATTCCTGGTCACTGTGGAATATTTGGAAATACTGTAGCGGATAATGCGGCAAAGGAAGCAACTTTTCTTCCGCCATGCACTCAACTTGTAATCGTGTCTGACTTTCTTTGTCACGTAAAACATTTAATTCTTCTACTGTGGGAAAATGAATGGGCAGCTACAAGCAGTAACAAATTGAGGGTAATTAAAAATACTGTTCGTCCTTGGGGGTCGTCAATACGTGCAAGTCGTAGAGAAGAGGTGGTGATCACTCGCCTTCGCATTGGTCATTCCATGTTAACGCATGGATTTCTGATGGAACGCGGGGACCCATCTGAATGCGAGTTCTGTAGGGAAACCATCACAATTAAACATATACTGCTCGATTGTGATGGTTTTCAAAATGTGCGTGTTATGTGTGGTCTGAGCAACTGTTTGCAGACGATGTGAGATAGTGACTCGGCCGCTGACCGGGTTCTAGACTTCCTTCATCGTCTGAATGTTTTAAATAAAATTTAATTTATAAAGTTGTTATTTCTTGTGTTATATTATTTATTTATTTTATCTAAATAATTTTATTTCTGTTATGTTTATATATACATTAACGAATTTTTATTAAATCTTATTTATTATTAAATGTTATTTAGTTCATAAGTATTTATTATTGATATAATTATACCTGTTATTTAAATTTTGTTTAATTTATTTTTACTATTATAGATTGTTGTAGTTTTATATATATATATATATATATATATATATATATATATATATATATATATATAAGTAAATTTTGTTAATTTCCTTTTTTTTATACCTTCATTTTGCATGACGGCGATGATAACATTAACGGTTTTCGCAAAAAAAAAAAAAAAAAAAAAAAAAAAACAGTTTGTCTTTAAAATTGATGTTTACACTAAGTTTTGAGTGAGATGCAATAGCTTCCGATTTAACACGTGAAAGACGATGAAGCAGACCTACAGTTTGTCTATAAAATGTATGGTTACACTAAGTTTTGAGACGAAATACAATAGCTTCAGCATTAACACGTGTAAGACGATGAAGCAGACCTAAACTTTGTCTTTGAAATGTATGATTACACTAAGTTTGTAGTCGAGATACAATAGCTTCCGCATTAATACGTGTAAGATGATGAAGCAGACCTAAAGTTTCTCTTTAAATTGATGTTTACACTAAGTTTTCAGTCGAGATTTAATAGCTCCCACATAAACATGTGTAAGACGATGAAGCAGACCTACAGTTTGTCTTTAAAATTCATGTTTACACTAAGTTTTGAGTCGAGATGCTATCAGTTCCACATTAGCACGAGTAAGACGATGAAGCAGACCTACAGTTTGTCTATAAAATGTATAGTTACACTAAGTTTTGAGTCGAGATACTTAATAGCTTCAGCATTAAGACTAGTAAGACGATATAGGAGACCTAAAGTTTGTCTTTAAAATTTATTGTTACACTTCGTTTTGAGTTAAGATGCCATAGCTTCTGCATTAACGAAGAAGCAGACCTACAGTTTTTCTTTAAAATGTATGGTTACACAAAGATTTGAGTGGAGGTACAATAGCTTTCGCATTAACACGTGTAAGACGATGAAGCAGACCTAGATTTAGTCTTTAAAATTAATGTTTACACTAAGTTTTGAGTCCAGATAAAAAACCTTCTGCATTAACACGTATAAGACGATGAAGCAGACCTACAGTTTGTCTTTAAAATGTATGGTTACACTAAGTTTTGAGTCGAGATATAATAGTTTCTGCATTTGCACGTGTAAGACGATGAAGCAGACCTACAGTTTGTCTTTAACATGTATGGTTACACTAAGTTTTTAGTCGACATACAATAGTTTCCGCATTAACTCGTGTAAGACAATGAAGCATACCTACAGTTTATCTTTAAAATTGATGTTTAAACTAAGTTTTGAGTCTAGATGCAATAGCTTCCACATTTACACGTGTAATACGATTAAGCAGACCTACAGTTTATTCTTAAAATTGATGTTTACACTAAGTTTTGAGTCGCGATGCAATAGCTTCCGCATTAACACGTGTAAGACGATGAAGCAGACCTACAGTTTGTCTTTAAAATGCATGGTTACACCAAGTTTTGGTCGAGATACAATAGCTGCCGCATTAACACGTGTAAGACGATGTAGCAGACCTAGAGTTTGTCTTTAAAATGTATGGTTACACTGAGTTTTGATCGAGATACAATAGCATCTAGATTACACGTGTAAGACGATGAAGCAGACCTACAGTTTGTTTTAAAAATTGATGTTTACACTAAGATTTGAGTCGAGATGCAATAGCTTCCGCATTAACACGTGAAAGACGATGATGCAGACCTACAGTTTCGCTTTAAAATGTATGGTTACACTGAGTTTTGAGTCGAGATACAATAGCTTCCGAAATAACACGTGAAAGACGATGAAAAAGAGCTACAGTTTGTCTTTAAAATGTATGGCTACACTAAGTATTGGGTCGAGATATAATAGCTTCTGCATTAGCACGTGTAAGACGATGAAGCAGACCTATAATTTGTCTTTAAAATGTATGGTTACACTAAGTTTTTAGTCGAGATACAATGGCTTCCGCATTAATACGTGTAAGACGATGAAGCAGACCTACAGTTTGTCTTTAAAATGTATGGTTACACTAAGTTTTGAGTCGAGATACAATAGCATCTGGATTAAACGTGTAAGACGATGAAGGAGACTTACAGTTTATCTTTAAAATGTATGGTTACACTAAGTTTTGAGTCGAGATAGCTTCCGCATTAACACGTGTAAGACGATGAAGCAGACCTAAACTTTCTTTTTGAAATGTATGGTTACACTCAGTTTTTAGTCGAGATAAAATAGCTTCTGCATTAATACGTGTAAGATGATGAAGCAGACTTAAAGTTTGTCTTTAAAATTGATGTTTACACTAAGTTTTCAGTCGAAATTTTATAGGCCCCACATTAACACGTGTAAGACGATAAAGGAGACCTAAAGTTTCTCTTTAAAATTTATTGTTAAATTACGTTTTGAGTTGAGATGCCATAGCTTCTGCATTAACGAGGAAGCAGATCTACAGTTTTTCTTTAAAATGTATAGTTACACGAAGTTTTGAGTCGAGGTACAATTGCTTTCGCATAAACACGTGTAAGATGATGAAGCAGACCTACAGTTTGTCTTTAAAATTGATGTTTACACTAAGTTTTCAGTCGAAATATAATAGTTTCTGCATTTGCACAGTTTGTCTTTAAATTTGATGTTTACATTAAGTTTTGGGACGAGATGCAATAGCTTCTGCATTACACATATAAGTCGTTGAAGCAGAACTACAATTTGTCTTTAAAATGTATGGTTACACATAGTTTTTAGTCGAGATGCAATAGCTTCTGCATTAACACGTGTATGACAATGAAGCAGACCTACAGTTAGTCTTTAAAATGAATGCTTACACTAAGCTTTGAGTTGAGTACCATTGCTTCCGCTTTATCACGTGTAAGACGATGAAGCAGACCTACAGTTTGTCTTTAAAATGTATGGTTATAAAAAGTTTGAGTCGAGATTAAATAGCTTCCGCATTAACACGTGTAAGACGATGAAGCAGACCTACAGTTTTTCTTTAAAATGAATGCTTCCTACTTTGTTTTACCATTGCTTAAAACCTGATATTTAAACTAAGTTTTCATTCGAGATGCAATTGCTTCCTCATTAACACTTGAAAGACGATGAAGCAGACCTACAGTTTTTCTTTAAAATGTAGGGTTACACTATGTTTTGAGTCGAGATGCAATAGCTTCCGCATTAAGACGTGTAAGACGACATAGCAGACCTACATTTATTTGTAAAATTGATGTTTACAATAAGTTTTGAGTCGAGATGCAATAGTTTCCGCATGTGTGAGACGTATGAAGCAGACCAACAGTTTGTCTTTTAAATGTATGCTTACAAAAAGTTTTGAGTAAAGATATAATTGATTCTGCATTAACACGTGTAAGACGATGAAGCAGAACCACAATTTGTCTTTAAAATTGATGTTTCCACTATGTTTTCAGTCGAGATGCATAGTTTCTGCATTAACGCTTGTAATACGATAAAGCAGACCTACAGGTTGTCTTTAAAATTGATGTTTACACTATTATGAGTAGATGTGTAATATCTTCTGCATTAAGATGTGTATTACGATGAAGCAGACCTACAGTTTGTCTTTAAAATTGATGTATATACTAAGTTTTGAATCGAGATAAAATAGCTTCGGCATTAACACGTGTAAGACATTGAAGCAGACCTACAATTTGTCTTAGAAATTGATGTTTACACTAAGTTTTGAGTCGAGATACAATACCTTCAACATTAACACGTGTTAGACGATGAAGTTGACCCACAGATTGTCTTTAAAATTGAAGTTTACACTAAGTTTTTAATCGAGATGCAAGAGCTTCTTCATTAAAACGTGTAAGGCAATGAAAAAGACCTACAGTTTGTCTTAAAATTGAAGTTTACACTAAGTTTTGTGTCGAGATGCAATAGCTTCCGCATTAACACGTGTAAGACGATGGTGCAGACCTACAGTTTATCTTTAAAATTTATGTTTGAGCTAAATTTTGAGTCGAGATACAACAGCTTGCACATTAACATGTGCAAGGCGATGAGGCAGATCTACAGTTTGTCTTTAAATATGATGTTTACATTAAGTTTTGGGACGAGATGCAATACCTTCTGCATTACACATGTAAGTCATTGAAGCAGAACTACAATTTGTATTTAAAATGTATGGTTACACTAAGTTTTCAGTCGAGATGATATAGCTTCTGCATTAACACGTGTAAGACAATGAAGCAGACCTAAAGGTTGTATTTAAAATTGATGTTTACACTGTTTTGAGTAGATGTGTATGCTTCTGCATTAAGATGTGTATAGACGATGAACCAGACGTTCAGTTTGTCTTTAAAATTGATGTTTACACTAAGTTTTGAGTCGAGGTACAATAGCTTTGGCATTAACCCGTGTGAGACGATGAAGCAGACCTACAGTTTGTCTTTAAAATTGATTTTTACCCTGTTTTGAGTCGAGATGCAATAACTTCCGCATTAACACTTGTAAGACGATGAAGGACACCTACAGATTGTCTTTAAGGACCTACAGATTGTCTTTAAAATTGATGGTTACACTAAGTATTGAGTCAAGATACAATACCTTCCACATTAACACGTGTAATACAATGAAGTTGACCTAGAGTTTGTCTTTAAAATGTATGGTTACACTATGTTTTGAGTCGAGATGCAATAGTTTCCGCATTAACACATGTAAGACGATGAAGCAGACCTACAGTTTGTCTTTAAAATTGATGTTTACACTAAGTTTTGAGTCGAGATACAATAGCTTCCACATTAACATGTGCAAGACGATGAGGCAGATCTACAGTTTGTCTTTAAATATGATGTTTACACTAAGTTTTGAATCGAGATACAATAGCTTCGGCATTAACGTGTAAGACAATGAAGAAGACCTTTGTCTTTAAAATTGATGTTTAAACTAAAATTTGAGTCGAGATACAATAGCTTCCACATTAACACTTGAAAGACGATGAAGCACACCTACAGTTTGTCTTTAAAATTGATGGTTACACTAAGTTATGAGTCGAGATGCAATAGCATCCGCATTAACACTTGTAAGATAAAGAAGCAGACCTATATTTTGTCTTTAAAATTGGTGTTTACATTAAGTTTTGATTCGAGATGCAATAGCTTCGAAATTAACATGTGTATGACGATGAGGCTGTTCCACAGTTTGCCTTTAAATTTGATGTTTACATTAAGTTTTGGGACGAGATGCAATAGCTTCTGCATTACACATGTAAGTCGTTGAAGCAGAACTACAATTTGTCTTTAAAATATATGGTTAAACTAAGTTTTGAGTCGAGATGAAATAGCTTCTGCATTAAACGTGTAAGACAATGAAGCAGACCTACAATTTGTCTTTAAAATGTATGCTTACACTAAGCTTTGAGTCGAGTACCATAGCTTCCGCATTAACACGTGTATGACGATGAAGCAGACCTACAGGATGTCTTTAAAATTGATGTTTACACTGTTTTCAGTAGATGTGTAATAGCTTCTGAATTAAGATGTGTATGACGATGAAGCAGACCTACAGTATGTCTTTAACATTGATGTTTACACTATGTTTTGAGTCGAGGTACAATAGCTTTCGCATTAACCCGTGTGTGACGATGAAGCAGACCTACAATTTGTCTTTAAAATTGATGTTTACACAAAGTTTTGAGTCGAAATACTATAGCTTCCGCTTTAACACGTGTAAGACGATGTAACAGAACTACAGTTTGTCTTTAAAATTGATGTATATACTAAGTTTTGAATCATGATACCATAGCTCAACATGTGTAAGACAAAAGCAGACCTACACTTTGTTTTTAAAACTGATGTTTACAATAAGTTTTGAGTCGAGATGCAATAGTTTCCACATTAACATGTGTAAGACGTAGAAGCAGACCTACAGTTTGTCTTTAAAATGTATGGTTATACTAAGTTTTCAGTCGAGATGCAATATTTACTGCATTAACACTTGTAAGAGGATGAAGTTAACCTACAGTTTGTCTTTAAAATGTATGGTTAAACTAACTTTTGAGTTGAGATGACATAGCTTCCACATTAACACATGTAAGTCGTTGAAGCAGACTTACAGTTTGTCTTTAAAATTGATATTTACACTAAGATTTGAGTTTAGGTACAACAGTATCCGCATTAACTTGTGTAATATGATGAAGCAAAAATACAGTTTGTCTTTGAAATTGATGTTTAAACTAAGTTTTGAGTCGAGATGCAATAGCTTCTGCATTAATACGTGTAAGACGATAAAGCAGACCTACAGTTTCTTTTTAAAATTGACTTTCACCCTGTTTTGAGTCGATATGCAATAGCTTCCGCATTAACACTTGTAAGACGATGAAGGACACCCACAAATTGTCTTTAAAATTGTTGGTTACACTAAGTATTGAGTCAAGATACAATACCTTCCACATTAACTCGTGTAAGACAAAGAAGTTGACCTACAGTTTGTCTTTAAAATATATGGTTACACTATGTTTTGAGCCGAGATGCAGTAGCTTACGCATTAACACATGTAAAACAATGAAGCAGACCTACAGGTTGTCTTTAAAATTGATGTTTACACTAAGTTTTGAGTTGAGATGCAATAGCTTCCAAATTAACACGTGTAAGACGATGACGCAGACCTACAGTTTTGTCTTTAAAATTGATGTTTACCCTGTTTTAAATCGAAATGCAAAGTTTCCGCATTAACACGTGTTAGACGATGAAGCAGACTTACAGTTTGTCTTTGTAATGTATGGTTACACTAGGTTTTGAGTCGAGATGCAATAGCTTCGGCATTAACACGTGCAAGACTATAATGCAGATCTAACATTTGTCTTTAAAATTTATGGATATACTACGTTTTGAGTGGAGATGCTATAGCTTCCGCATTAACACATGTAAGACGATGAAGCAGATCTACAGTTGTCTTTAAAATTGATGTTTACACTGTTTTGTGTCGAGATTCAATAGCTTCCGCATTAACACGTGTAAGACGTTGAAGCAGAACTACAGTTTGTCTTGAAAATTGATGTTAACACTGATTTTTGAGTCGAGATGCAACAATTTCCGCATTTACATGTGTAAGACGTAGAAGCAGACCTACAGATTGTCTTCAAAATTGATGTTTACACTGTTTTCAATCTAGGTGTAATAGCTTCTGCATTAAGATGTATAAGACGATGAAGGAGAGCTACAGTTAGTCTTAAAATTGATTTTACACTAAGATTTGAGTTGAGATAAAATAACTTCTGCATTAAGATGTGTAAGACAATGAAGGGGACCACAGTTTGTCTTTAAAATTCATGTTTACACTAATTTTTAGTCGAGATGCAATAGTTTCTGTATGAACACATATAATGAAGCAGACCTACAGTTTGTCTTTTAAATTGATGTTTAAACCTGTTTTGAGTTGAAATGCACTAGCTTCCGTATTAACACGTGTAAGACGATGAAGTTGACCTAAAGTTTGTCTTTAATTGAAGTTTACACTAAGCTTTGAGTCCAGATGCAATAGCTTCCGCATTAACTCGTGTAAGATGATGAAGCAGACATACAGTTTGTCTTTAAGATGTATGGTTACACTAGGTTTTGAGTCGGGATACAATAGCTTCCCCATTAACACGTGTGCGACAATGAAGCACACCTACAGTTTGTGTTTAAAAATGTTGTTTACACTAAGTTTTCAGTCGAGATGCAATAGCTTCCGCATTAACACGTGTAAGACGATGATGCAGACATACAGTTTGTCTTTAAAATTGATGTTTACACCAAGTTTTAAGTCGAGATACAATAGCATCCGCATTAACACGTGTAAGACGATAAAGCAGACCTAACATTTGTCTTTCAAATAGATGTTGAGATGCAATTGTTTCTGCTTTAGCTCATATAAGACGATGAAGCAGACTTACGGTTTGTCTATAAAATTGATGTTTGCAATGTTTTGAGTCGTGATGAAATAACTTCCACTTTAACACGTGTAAGACTATGAAGCAGCCCTACAATTTGTCTTTAAAATTGATGTTTACACTAAGTTTTGAGTCGAGATGCAATAGCTTCCGCATTAACATGTGTAAGACGATGAAGCAGATCTACAGTTTGTCTTGAAAATTTATGGTTACACTAAGTTTTCAGTCGAGATGCAATAGCTTCCGCATTAATACGTGTAAGACGATGAAGCAGATATACAGTTGTCTTTAATATTGTTGTTAACACTTAGTTTTGAGTCGAGAATCAATAGCTTCCACATTAACACGTGTAAGAAAATGAAGCAGACCTACAGTTTGTCTTTAAAATTGATGTTTACACTAAGTTTTCAGTTGACATGCATTAGTTTCTGCATTAATACAAGTATTGGAGCAGACCTACAGTTTGTCTTTAAAATTGATGTTTACCCTGTTTTGAGTCGAGATGCAATAGCTTCCGCATTAATATGTAAGACGATGAAGCAGACCGACAGTTTTTCTTGAAAATTGATATTAACACTATGTTTTGAGTCAAGATGCAATAATTTCCGCATTAACATGTGTAAGACGTAGAAGTAGACCTACAGTTTGATTTTAAAATTGATGTTTACACTGTTTGAATATAGGTGTAATAGCTTCTGCTTTAATATTTGTAAGACGATGAGGCAGACCTACATTATGTCTTCAAATTGATGTTTACACTAAGTTTTGAGTTGAGATACAATAGCTTCTGCATTAAGATGTGTAAGACGATGTAGCGGACCTACAGTTTATCTTTAAAATTCATGTTTACACTAAGTTTTCAGTCGAGATGCAATAGTTTCAGTATTAACACATGTAATGAAGCAGACCTACGGTTTATCTTTAAAATTCATGTTTACCCTGTTTTGAGTCGCGATACAACAGCTTCCGCATTAACAGGTGTAAGTCGATGAAGCAGACCTACAGTTTGTCTTTAAAATTGATGTTTAACCACGTTTTGAGTGTTGATACAATAGCTTCCACATTAACATTTATAAGACGATGAAGCAGACCTACAGTTTGTCTTTAAAATTGATTTTAACCCTGTTATGAGCCGAGATGTAATAGCTTCCACATTAACACGTGTTAGACGATGAAGCAGTCTTACAGTTTGTCTTTAAAAAGTATGGTTATACTAGGTTTTGAGTCGGGATACAATAGCTTCCGCATTAACACGTGTTAGATGATGAAGCAGACCTACAGTTTATCTTTAAAATGTATGTTTACACTAGGTTTTGCGTCGAGATACAAAAGCTTCCGCATTAACACGTGTGCGATAATGAAGCAGACCTACTCATTTGACTTAAAATTGATGTTTACACTATGTTTTCATTCGAGATGCCATAGTTTCTGCATTAACACAAATAATGAAGCAGACCTACAGTTTGTCTTGAAAATTGTTGTTTACCCTGTTTTGAGTCGTGATGCAATAGCTTCCGCATTAACACGTGTAAGACGATGAAGCAGACCTACAGTTTATCTTTAAAATGTATGGTTACACTAGGTTTTGAGTCAGGATACAATAGATTCCGCATTAACACGTGTAAGACGATGATGCAGACCAACAGTTTGTTTTGAAAATTTATGGTTACACTAAGTTTGGAGTCGAGATGCAATAGGTTCCGCATTAACACGTGTAAGACGATAAAGCAGCCATACAGTTTGTCTTTAAAATGATGTTTACTCTGTTTTGAGTCGAGATGCAATAGCTTTCCGTATTAACACGTGTTAGACGAGGAAGCAGACCTACTGTTTGTCTTTAAAATGATGTTATGGAATTACACTTCCGCATTAACACGTATAAGACGATAAAGCAGCCCTACAATTTGTCTTTAAAATGATGTCCCTGGATCGACAATAGCTTCCGCATTAACACGTGTTAGACAATGAAGCAAACCAACAGTTTGTCTTTAAAATTGATGTTTTTGCGTCGGGATACAATAGCTTCCGCATTAACACGTGTGCGACAATGAAGCAAACCAACAGTTTGTCTTTAAAATTGATGTTTGCACTAAGTTTTCAGTCCAGATGCAATAGCTTCCGCATTAAAGCGTGTAATACGATAAAGCAGACCTACAATTTGTCTTTAAAATTTGATGTTTACACTAAGGTTTGAGTTGAGATACAATAGCTTCCGCATTAACACGTATAAGACGATAAAGCAGACCTACAATTTGTCTTTAAAATTGATGTTTACCCTGTTTTGAGTCGAAATGCAATAGCTTCCGCATTAACACGTGTTAGACGATGAAGCAGACCTACACTTTATCTTTAAAATGTATGTTTACACTAGGTTTTGCGTCGGGATACAAAAGCTTCCGCATTAACACGTGTGCGACAATGAAGCAGACCTACTCATTTGTCTTAAAATTGATGTTTACACTAAGTTTTCAGTCGAGATGCAATTGTTTCTGCATTAACACATGTAAGACGATGAAGCAGACCTACCGTTTGTCTATAAAATTGATGATTGCACTGTTTTGAGTCGAGATGCAATAGCTTCCACTTTAATACGTGTAAGACGATAAAGGAGACCTACATTTTGTCTTAAAAATTGATGTTTACACTATGATTTCATTCAAGATAGAATAGTTTCTGCATTAACACAAATAATGAAACAGACCTACAGTTTGTCTTTATAATTGTTGTTTACCCTGTTTTGAGTCGTGATGCAATAGCTTCCGCATTAACACGTGTTAGACGATGAAGCAGACCTACTGTTTGTCTTTAAAATGTATGGTTACACTAGGTTTTGAGTCGGGATACAATAGATTCCGCATTAACACGTGTAAGATGATGATGCAGACCAACAGTTTGTCTTTAAAATTGATGTTTGCACTAAGTTTTGAGTCGAAATGCAATAGCTTCCGCATTAACACGTGTAAGACGATGAAGCAGACCCACAGTTTGTCTTTAAAATTGTTAACATTAAGTTTTGTGTCGAGATGCAATAGCTTTGGCATTAACTCGTGTAAGACGATAAAGCAGCCATACAGTTTGTCTTTAAAATTGATGTTTACACTAAGGTTTGAGTTGAGATGCAATAGCTTCCGTATTAAAACGTATAAGACGATAAAGCTGCCCTACAATTTTTCTTTAAAATTTATGTTTACCCTGTTTTGAGTCGAGATGCAATTGCTTCCGTATTAACACGTGTTAGACGAGGAAGCAGACCTACTGTTTGTCTTTAAAATGTATGGTTACACTAGGTTTTGCGTCGGGTTACAATAGCTTCCGCATTAACACGTGCGACAATGAAGCAGACCTACAGTTTGTTTTTAAAATTGATGTTTACACTAATTTTTCAGTTCAGATGCAATAGCTTCCGCATTAACACGTGTAAGACGATAAAGCAGACCTACAATTTGTCTTTAAAATTAATGTTTACACTAAGTTTTCAGTCGATATGCAATTGTTTCTGCTTTAACAGATGTAAGTTGATGTTGCAGACCTACCGTTTGTCTATAAAATTTATGTTTGCACTGTTTTGAGTCGAGATGCAATAGCTTCCGCATTAACACGTGTAAGACGATGATGGAGACCTACAGTTTTATTGAAAATTTATGGTTACACTAAGTTTAGAGTCGAGATGAAATAGCTTCCGCATTAACACGTGTAAGACGATAAAGCAGACCTACAGTTTGTCTTTAAAATTGATGTTTACACCAAGTTTTGAGTCGAGATACAATAGCTTCCACATTAACACTTGTAAGACGATGAAGCAGACCTACAGTTTGTCTTTAAAATTGATATTTACACTTAGTTTTCGTTCGAGATGCAATAGTTTCTGCATTAACACATGTAATGAAGCAGACCTACAGTTTGTCTTTAAAATTTATGTTTACCCTGTTTTGAATCGAAATGCAATAGCTTCCGCATTAACACGTGTTAGACGATGAAGCTGACCACCAGTTTGTCTTTAAAATGTATGGTTACCCTAAGTTTTTTGTGTCGAGATGAAAAAGCTTCCGCATTAACACGTGTAAGACGATGAAGCAGATCTACATTTGTCTTTAAAATTGATGTTTACACTAAGTTTTGAGTCGAGATGCTACATCTTCTACATTAATACGTGTAAGACGATGATGCAGACCTTCAGTTTGTCTTTAAAATGTATGGTTACACTATGTTCTCATTCGAGATGCAATAGTTTCTGCATTAACACGTGTAAGACGATGAAGCAGAACTACAGTTTGTCTTTAAAATGTATGGTTACACTATGTTCTCAGTCGAGATGCAATAGTTTCTGCATTAACACGTGTAAGACGATGAAGCAGACCTACAGTTTGTCTTTAAAATTGATGTTTACACTGTTTTGAATCGAGGTGTAATAGCTTCTGCATTAAAATGTGTAAGATGATGAAGCAGACCTACAGTTTGTCTTTAAAATTGATGTTTACACTAAGTTTTGAGTCGAGAGACAATAGCTTCCGCGATATCACTTGTAAGACGATGAAGCAGACCTACAATTTGTCTTTAAAATTGATGTTTACACTACGTTTTGAGTCGAGATACAATAGCTTCCGAATTAACACTTGTAAGACGATGAAGCAGACCTACAGTCTGTCTTTAAAATTGATGTTTACACTAAGTTTTGAGTCGAGATTAAATAGCTTCTGGATTAACACGTGTAAGACGATGAAGCAGACTTACAGTTTGTCTTTAAAATGTATGGTTACACTAAGTTTAGAGTCGAGATGCAATAGCTTCTGCATTAAGACGTGTAACACGATGAAGCAGACCTACAGTTTTTTCTTTAAAATTGATGTTTACACTAAGTTTTGAGTCGAGGTGCTTAACACAATGTTAATGTTCTGCATTAACACTTTTAGTTACTTTGTTTACTTTTAACACAATGTTCACTTTTAGTGGCTTTTGTATTTTTTTTTTTAATTTATTAATGTAAAATTATAAAAATGTTTCAAAATTCCTATACTTAAACTGTTAGTAGTTGTGTAAGTTTACAAAAAGTGTACAAATCGGCAGACCATTGCTTATTGTCGTTGCCGCAGTAGTCGTAATTTTATTAGTTGTCGTCGTCGTCGCCGTTGCCATAGTAGTTGTAGTCCTAGTCGTTGTCGCCGTCGCCATCGCCGTGGTCGTGGTAGTCGTAGTAGTTTTAGTCGTCGTCGCCGTTGCCATAGTAGTTGTAGTCCTAGTCTTAGTCTCCGTTTGAAGGAGTCATAGTAGTCGTCGCTGTCGCCGTGGCCGTGGTAGTCGAAGTAGTTTTCGTCGTCGTTGCCATTGCCATAGTAGTTGTAGTCCAAGTCCTAGTCGCCGTCGCCATTGCCGTAGTAGTTGTCGTTGCCATCACCGTCGCCGTAGGAGTCATAGTCGTCGTTGCTGTTGCCGTGACCGTGGTAGTCGTAGTAGTTATAGTCGCTGTAGTCGCCATAGTCGTCGTCACCGTCGCCGTAGTAATAGTCGTTGTCGTCCTCATCAGTAGCTTTCCATAATTACATAGTCAGTGTCTGCTTATGATTAGGTTAGGTTAGGTATTGTTATAACGTTATCGGAAAAACGAAATTCAAGTTTCTAAAGTAAATCATAAAAAATCTTACATTTGATGAATCGATTTAGAAAAATCAGGCCAATTAGGCTATCCTGTGTTTTTGCTTAGACTGTAACCTATAATTATAGTGTTTATGTAGCCTACTTGAGTTTTATATTTCAATATTTTTTTATAAAAATCGTTTTTATTACAGTCTTTCAGAATTTTTATAATTTATAATTTTTATTCACCAATAAGGTACAAATCTACATGAAAAGTTAGGAAAAGAATAACACAACAAAATCAAAATTATACTTACAAAACAAAAGTAAAAAGACACAAAAACGATCGTGTATTGTATTTAACAAATTGAGAATAAATTAAAATAAAAAAAACGCCTTAACTAATAACAATTTTTAAAATTGATAAAGTGTACAAAAAACCACATAGCCAAAACAACTCATTTACGCAAAAAACTTACTTCTGTGCTAATATAAATACAACTAATTCAAACATTTGCCATCATTTGTGTATATAAAGCAATACGCGACCTTTTTAGAGTGTGGATATATCTCGTTCTCAAATGTCTAAACTTAAAATTTAGAACATAAGCCTAGATGCAAAAGCCTATGCTAAAATACGTAGAAACTAAAAAAACACACTCAGGGCAAATCTGTAAGTGGTCAGACTAGAAATAGAACTAAAATTTCATCTGACTTCTTCGGTTCACACTCTCGAAACATCGTGTATTGCTTTATACAATGTTTATACAAATGAAACACACAAATTATACAAATGTTCGAATAAACTTTAATAACAACATAAATATCGCATCAATGAATAACAATTTTAAAAAGATGAAAAATTGTTTTGTTAATTTTTAAATAGTTTTGACGAAAACCCGCTTGTTAATAAACAGATTTTGCTTGCTAAAAAAAAAAAAAAAAAATAAATATACAAACTAAGGCCAAAGGTAGAGCAGTTTAGCCTGTCTTTAGTAAGGAGGATTTTTTTGTTTTTAATATCGACGATTCAATGTATCAATTTGAAGAACATCGATAAAATATCGGAAAGAAACATCGATGTACCTAAACGATGTAGTCACGTATTTTGGAAATTACAGTTATATTATCATGATATACCCATACATGTATATGTGTAGCCTATATATATATATATATATATATATATATATATATATATATATATATATATGTATGTGTGTGTGTGTGTGTGTGCGCGCGCGCGCGTTGGTGTGCGTGCGTGCGTGCGTGCGCGCGCACCTTTATATTAAAAACTATATGTTTTTTTCTTTTTTATAGATTAAGAATATGAATGAATTAAGTAAAACATATATAGATGTAGGCCTACTCGCGATAACATGTATGAACACAAATATACGAAATAAGACAAAAATATCACTGTAAAAAAAATTTCTCCATAGCAAAATCTACCCTCATTCTACCAGCCACAACAGTCCGTGCATATGTAGACAATAAGTAATGAAGCTTTGGTAATTTGACGTCGGACTTTGAACTATAAACAGCCGGAATGCAACTGTCATTGTCACATTGTAAAGTGCTAAGCTGAACTGATGATAACGGAAGCAAAATGTGCTCCAATGAATCAGTGAGGAGGTACACCACCAGCTTATTTAATTAAAATGTTAATATATCAATCGATGTTTCGAAACAAAAACATCGATGTTGAAAAAACATTAATGTTTGTTTGCCATCACTAGTATTCAGTAAAGTGTTTACACGAGCGTCGACAAGCATGTCACCATAACCTACTTTCTAACATTGTTTGCAATATAAGAAAGTAAAAACAAAACTAAGAAATTATGATCTTAAAAATAGCCATACAAGTAATATTAACTCAATAATAATGAAATAGAGTTGATAAAAGTTGAATATTTTAGGTTTAATTTTATTTTTGAGTATGAACCCACAAATTTTGTAAACAATTCCACGCCACTATTGACACGTTCCATGGTAACACAGACACGATCAGATTGTAGATAGCGTTTAGTGTGGTGATTGTTCTAAACTCGTATATAGGGCAAATCAATAGGCTCATCTCAGTCAGATTGGAGGAACACAAACATGGTAACAAAAAAGCAACTGGATATCACCGCGCTCTACCAGCATCAGGACAGGCCACACTGTAGATTTTGAGATCGGAGACTCATAGCTTTGTGTGGAAAAAATATAAGACAACGATTATTAGAGAGGCCATAGAATATCGAACTTAATAGGAGGGGCGACGTTTACAGTTTACGTGCTGTTCAGAATACTGAACTCAATTACGTCCGGTCTAAGTGACAATTTGTCACGGTAACAACATTGACAATTTTGTTACGAAGTCCATTGCTAATTTCACTGAGTCTAATTAAAAGGGCTGGTGTGCGTTAATGGCCGACGGATCTACGTCAACTTCAAGCCAGCATAATTGTTACTTGCGTCATTTGAAGGTTATAAAAGAAACAACTTTATTCAGTTCTACTTCGAAGCCAATATATATGACACACACGCGCTCCTATATATTGGTGTTTTGATTGACAAAAATCTCTAAAATTATGCGGAAGAAAGGTGTATAACTCCGAAAGGGCCTACATGAGGGGAGGGAAAGATCTGAAGTTATGTGAAAGAAATATTGGAGATTTTCAGTAGTGCTAAATAGAAAAGTATTCGCTTTAACAGAAGTACAGTTTGTATTGTTCTCTGTCTGGAATTTTCTTTAATAAACTGTGTGTGAAGTTATGTGGAAAATAGGACCTAAAAAAAACTCGGAGTTATGTAAAAGAACGGACCTAATAGTCCTTGTATAGCATCTTTTATTATTATTATAACTAATTTACAGAATGAAAAAATAATTAAGAAACTGGTTCTAATAGTTTTTAAATAAATAATTTATTTTTGGATTATAATATTTTTGTAAATTCCAAACTTACAAATACTAATTTTGAATTTTAGATAATTTTTAATTGAAACTTATGAAAATATTCTATTTGTACTTTATGAACATTAAAAAACGAGTTTGTAATAATTGGAGAATTTTTTTTACATTTTTGAAAATTCTAAACGTATATATCATATATTATTTGTCTAGTTAACATCCCTTTTTTTTCAGCACAAACTATTAGTACAGGCATAATTGAGCTACCTTTATAAAGATTTTAACCGGCTTCTGACATTGCAAAACGATTTTGCGCTAAAACTTACTGTTTGTGGAAAATTTTAACATAAACGACACTTTTACTTGTCATAGGCAAAACGGCATCGTGAATGCGCAACTCGCATGCACATGCGCTGCATCACAAATCAGACAATGTTTTGTATATTTTACGACGCTAACTTATTAATAACGAATAAACACTCCCATTACAAATGCCTCTTTTTTGCATAAGGTGTTTAGAACAGTTTCAATATTTACTAAAAAGTCATTAAACTTATATGTTATGTGACCTTACCGACAGTCCCCTATCCCTGCCCGTGGTATAAGCCGGAACAAGCATTTCGAATACCAAACATCTGTTTTGGATAATGTTTTTACACAAATATTTCGTGATTTATCTTTTCATCGTGCATTTATCTATTGTTAATACGGACATCATAAAATATTAATTACAATAAAAATGTCAAAATACAGTTAGAGGTCAGTGTTGACTTTGCGATATACCAGGTAAGAAGCAAAAGATAATGTTCTAACATTTCTCATTTATTTAATTATTTGTATTTGAATATTACGATTTCTCCTTCCAAATACCGTCCTCACCCCAAAGACTGCTCTTATTGAAAAGGCTGTGTTTACTTAAAACTTTCATAGTGCGAAATTTCGTACGGGCCCCCTGATCTGTTTTTAATTTCAGAAAAAAAATTAATGATCGAAAATTCTGTAAACTTTTCATGTGTAATTTAGATAGATTTAAAAAAGCAACATTTTAATTATTATTCGGGTAATTTTTTGTTATACATTTATGAAAATTCTAATCTGCTTTGAATCTCAGAAAAAGTAATGTTCGGAAATTCAGAAAAGCTTTATAATTAATTTATAAATTATTCATGAACACTTTCTAATGAGTTTAATAATAATTTCAATATATTTGGGTTATTATTTTTTGAATATTACTAACCGAAAAATATAAAGTTTGATCTGTGAATTGAGTTCGTAAAAACTGGATAATTGTATCCTTTGATTTATATTCCAAGTGATAAAACCCCGAAACTGTTATTAAGTATTTTTAGGTAGGATACCGAAGTGAAGGCAAATTGTACTTGCGAGTGCGCTAAGCAAGCAAGCCGGCTAATCAATGGAGTCTCTTCTACGGCTTCTCCTGGTATGCCTACCCTTTATTTGCGGTTTCAGCAAGTTTATTTTTCTAGTTAGAGTACATGAAAATAACACGGCACCTCGACCGTTTTAATTATTTAAATTGAAAAAGGATACAAATTAAAAAAAAACTTCAAGTAAAATTTACAGTACGTCTCATTCCTTGATAGAATAAATAGTTACTGAGACCGAGACCCGAGACCAAGAGAAGTGGAGTGAGGAGTGGATAGTAGGGAGTCGGGAGTGGGAGGGGGCGCCGTTTCCCAGCAACAGGTGGGTTTACGGTTGAAGGGTTGAAGGGGTGTTCTTTCGGTACCCCAGACAAAGCTTTCCCATCCCACTCGTGACCTATTTTCAAATCTAGGTTAGACGTAAGTTCCTTCTTATTTTTTGAGCGTCTGGAGGAGTTGAACCGATCGATACCGGCAAGGCGCCCGGGCGGGATAAGCCGTCTGTTATGAAATTATTAATTTAAAATTGGTTTTTACTTTGCAACTTGTATTTTGAAATACTGTAAGTTCAGTGTTAAATTGCCTGTTACTCTATGTAGTCTGTTTACAAACATAAACTGTGAATTACCAAAGATAGATTATAATACGGAACCGTATAAATGCTTTTCAATTTACTGTGAGGTAATTCGAAATAAATGTTGCATAAACATTATCATGTGCAATTATCTCGCCACTGGAAATTCAATTTGAAAGTTTCCGACGGAAAAAACCGGAAACAGCTGTATCAGATTTCACTCAAATTTCGAATATTTCAAACATGACATGCTAATTTACCAAATTTGAAATGAAATATTACTATTCGAGAATAAATCGAAAAAACATATCCGACATCGTTTAAGGCCTACTTGTGTTTTTCCGACTTATTCCTGAACTATAGATTTATTATTGTTTTTTTAAAATTTGCTACACTGACTCGAGTGTAACCACCTTCAAATAAAACATCTTTTTCTGAAAATCTAAAGAACCGATTGTGAAATAATTAGGCCCGAATTTCAGAATAGCTACCGAAACAGATTTTTTGGGGATTTACTGACCCATATTTTTTGTTTTGATATTTATGGATTAAAACAATTGTAAAATTTTATCAGAATCGTTAGTTTCAGTTTTGAGAATGTCGGATTTTTTTAGATAAAAAATTACTTAAAAAAACTGTTTGGAAGAAATTAAAATGTTTCGAGTAGTGCGCGAACCGGAGGTATGCACAGACACGTACAAACATCAAGTAAAAACCACTTTTTGAATTAAGTTTATCTGACATTTGATAAAGCCATTAAAATATACTTTTGTCTTTGTGTTATAAAAAAGTAAAATTATCAGGCTAGTTACTATAAATTTATATAGTTTTCAAGAGCTCAATTTTCCTCAATTTTTAAAAGTGACGAATTTAAAAATATTTTTAAAGTTAACCTCGAAAACTCACTAATTTATGTTGTAAGAAAATGTAATGGCAGTTTGTGGTACCCAGGAAGGACCGACTTCCCCGCCCCTTGCCTCTCCTCAGTAAATATATTAAATATAACCGCCAAAAAATGGGCTAACTGAACGCAATAGTGATGCATTGTTGATTCTAATATGGTTCGTAAGAGGCGCTGTTTTTTTCATAACTATCTGAGTTGCACATATTATTACTACAATCACAACTGGCATTTCCATTTATTTAATTAGTTACATAACCTTCTTTAGTAAAATGCATAGTTATGAATACTGCTTTGTCAAAATAATTACAACATTTGAAGTTGTAAAATGGTCTGAACTCACCCACGAATTTTGGGTTTCTCAATATATTATAGTTAGCAATAGACTTAGAACGTTTTCAGCATCGAATTGCTATACTTCCGATAGGCCCCTACTCTTGACACCACCAATACTGGTGGTACCGCAAAGTGTGGTATATGTGTGAAGAGTTGTAATTCTAATAATTATTCATAGGCCTATATATTATTTCTCGAGTCAACGTCCCTTTTTCTCAGCACACACTATTCATACAGGCATAAATGATGTATCTTAAAAAAATATTTTTTAACCGGCTTCTGACATTACAAAACGATTTTGCGCTAAAATTTACTGTTTGTGGAAAATTTTAACACAAAAGACACTTTTAACTGCCATAGGCAAAACGATATCACAAATCAGACAATATTTTGTATATTTTACGAAGCTAACTTATTAATCACGAATAGACAACCAATTACATATTCACTGTTTTGCATAACGTGCTTAGATCAATTTCAATATTTACTTAAAAGTCATTAAAATTATGGGTTATGTAGCCCTACTGACAGTCCCCTATCCCTGCCAATCGTACAAGCCGGGACAAGCATTTCGAATACCGAAAACATGTTTTGGATGCTGTTTTTACACAAATATATTTGTGATTTCTCCTTCCATCGTGCATTTATCTATTGTTAATCGCTTTTCTATTTTTTAAACATGTTTTCCCTTCCTTCCAACTACCGCCCTCAGCCTAACGACTACTTTTATTCAAAACGCTGTGTTTACTTAAAACTTTCATAGTGCGAGATTTCGCACGAACTCCCTGGTTTTAAATGAAATTGACCGATATGTTTATTACATTCACAAACGTTTCGTAAATTCTTTAAATTTTAGAAAAATGTAGCTTAATTAATGAAATATAGTGAAATTATTTAATTACTAATATTAAAATTATTCACGCCACGTGTCTACCATTCAAACTTTAAAAGTTGAAAGTTAACTTTAAAATTGAAAATCAAAGTGAGTTGTATCAGGATGCTATTAAAGCTTATATTGATGGCGGTTGTAATTATCAAGACTAATCACATTTCTAGGTCAGTAAACCGATTAAAAAGTTTTCAAGCTAAATTACGCGTCAGTCGATT